>JARFIY010000303.1:1085000-1367500 GCA_036346155.1 Sinelater perroti | reverse complement strand
CTTAGGACCCACACTTTACTCACTGTACACAGCAGACCTACCTCAAACAAATTATACAATCACGGCTACATATGCATATGACACGACTCTTTTAGCATCACATTAGGACACTATTTCTGCATCTAGAAATCTGCAAAGCCATCAGAATCTATTTGAAAACTGGCTAAAAAAAATGGAGAATGGAAGCTAATGCAACTAAATCTACTCATATCACCTTCACCCTTCGCAAAGAAACCTGCACTGCAGTTACACTTAATGGAACTCCAATATCCCAAAATGATGTAGTCAAATACCTCGGACTACATTTAGATCGAAGATTAACTTGGCGTACTCACATTTTAACTAAGAGAAAACAACTGGATTCTAAATTTCATCCAATGTACTGGATGCTTGGAAGGAAATCGAACTTATCCATCGAAAAAAAACTCTTAGTGTACAAAATTATCCTAAAACCCATTTGGACATACGGGATCTCTATTTGAGGCTCCGCCTGCACCTCAAATATAGAGATTCTCCAGCGCTTCCAAAATAAAGTCCTTAGATCTATTGTCAACGCCCCATGGTACGTGCCAAATGCCTTACTCCATGCTGACTTAAAACTGCCTACAGTTCGTGAAGAAATAACTCGATTCAGCACTAATTATAGAAAGAAACTGACCTTTCATCCCAATGAGCTAGCAAACAACCTGTTGCAAGAAGGAGACGAGCCAAGACGACTGAAACGATTCAAACATTCTGATCTTCCCACCAGATTTTAGTCACTTGCCTAGAACTAAATTGCCATATCTCTAAAATACTACAGAGGATGTCCACTGGGACATTACTCTACATGACATGTTATTCCTAGAATAGTCTTAGATTAAGCACACATCAATTGTACTTATAGTCTCCACCGAGACTGATTGTACAAATAAAAGGGGAGAAAAAAAATTTTGGCTGTCCCTTTTGTTTTTTCCAGAGGGAGCTGGCGGCTAGAGGAATTTATGTGCTGTGCTTATGTATCTATAAGAGAAAGAGAAGGCGGTTTCGTCATTGGATTAATTGTTAAAAATATGTTTAATTGTTTATATTATTATATAATTTACTAATCTTTAGTTATTTAAGACAGACTGTAAATAATAATAATAATAATAAAAAAGCTAGATTACGTAACGGAGGAAGTTTGTGATTTAATTTTAAATGAGCAACCACGATGTGACATTTCGCTATTAATTATGCTAATGTGACAAACAATTTACTTAAAAGGAGGTTTTTCGGTAAATTTCGATCGAATTTCACAAAAAATATTTTTTTTGCTTTTTGCAATCCTTGAAGGTTCTAGAATATGCCCTTGAAACAGTTTTTTGATATTCTAATTAGTTTTGAGTGAAATTTCATTTTCAAGGTATAGCTGCACCGGCCAGATTAGACGCATTGGGAGCGCAGGTATACGGAGCCGCTTTGGAAGTTGGTAAAACAGGGTTTATAGGTATATAACCGAAGTATTATACATTTAAACAATATATGGCATCATTTTTGAGATTACTTACATTACCAATTGTCACGTAAAAAAATGAATGGGATCTCGACTACGCTCCGTGAAAAACAATACAAAAGGCATAAGAGGAAAAGGTGCTGAGAAACTGACGGACAAGCTAATAAAAGAATTAACATTATGTTATAGCTTGGCAATAAGAAAACATCCTGATTCAGTCAAAAAGATGAAAAAAGCAATCTGGGCAACATTTAAACACAAATCTTCAACCGATGATAAGCCCCAACACGGTATTGTCTCGAAGGCGAAAATAAGCCTGCTATTTTGTCTGAAGTACAACAAGCGAGGCACTTTCGGAGGACGATTTGTTAGAACGGTGCACCGGCGGAAACGCTCAAAACTGTAACGAAAGTTTGAATGGTTGCGTCTGGCGTCTCGCTCCGAAACACCTTCACAGCGGTCCGAAAACCGTTGTACTTGCCACCAACATCGCTTGCTGCATTTTCAACGAAGGTTTCCACAGTGTTTTGAAGATCATGGAATTGTTCGGAATCGAAATCGGCCTGGAATCCAAATGTTTTGCCACGACAAGCAGTGACGCGCGCCGTGTACGCGTGTCCAACATCCACTCGTCAGCAGCTAGGAAAAGGGCCAGAATGGAAGAAACAGAGGAGAAAATAAAGCAGAACGAACTGTTTGAGGAAGAAGAGGGTTTATTGTATGGCCCTAGAATAGCTGATTAGCTATAAGTTAACAAAAAAGACTCTTATCAACAAAATAACATTGACAAAAACTTTAAATGCGTTTTACTAGAAGTTACATTTTTCAAACTGGCGTGTACGATTGCAGTCGATCTAATTAACATAGAACATTGTCGTTTAAAGGCACTTGTAGAGAACCTTCTTTGTGGGAGCTTGACGTAAAAAAATTCGAAAAATTTTATTTTAAGTATTTTTTACAGAGCTTCAAACGTAAAAAAACATGGAAATAAATAACTTTTTTATTCGCAGACCGTCATTTTCACGACAAAATCAATTTTTTTCACTTTTTTCTACGTCAAGCTCCCGGAAATTTAGTGTATTTATGGAATATCATTTCATTTTTTTATTCAGATAAACCGTTCGGGCTGGGCTTTACACGCCAGGAGAGCGTTTGAGTCGCGCGCACGGTACTGTTAACGCATGGTACGGGATACCATAAAGGAATTTTTGACTGAAAAACATCGTCTATGTAGTCCAAACTATGTATTATTTGATAACAAAACCCCCAAATTGTATCTTTTATATTTTTAGTAAAAAACAATTATGAAAATCGGCTTATTTTCAGCTCGATTTACCGAAAACCCCCCTTAAGTAAGTATTATTGTTATTTGTTTTTCAAAAATAAACGGTTGAATGATGAATAATTCATTATTAGTTTAAAGTTTCCGACACAACTTTTTATCAAAACATGTATGTATAATAATTAATTCAAGCACACGTGCCATATTTTACAAACATTCAGGTAGTGAGCGCTTAATGGAGTATTTAACAACCACTAAATCCTCTGTTATTTGTATTGTATTATATTATTTAGAAGTCATCCGGATATTTACATGTAGAGAAGTTTAAAAAAAGCTTATTATCGCAGAGAACTTTGCCTCTGGGGTTTATAATAAAAAAAAACTTAGATGTCTAACAAGTATCAGGATTTATAACTTTTTCTGGAACTCAATTTTTTTGAACTGAAGATATCCTCACGATAATTTAACATTTTAAGAGAAAGGATGACCTGTCTCGTCAAAGAGATAAAATATCTGTCAACTTCCGCTGTAAATAAGATAAGCGAGAAAGAGTTAAATGGCCCTTTTCTGTGTCATGCAACAGGAATATTTTTATCATAACAAAGCTGATCGATTAATAAACACGGAAAAATCATCACATTTTATTAACAATGATTTGGAAAACATTGTGCCGCATCTATGGGAAAGCATTATAAAAAATTTCATTAAAAGAATGGTAGCATGACGGCGTTGTCGTGGAGGGCATTTTGGCAACGTTATGTTTCATACATAACTGCTAACCATATACTTGATATTAATAGAAATAAAATTTGGATTGTTCTAATATATTCTGTTTTATTCAGAAAAAACGTTTTAAAGTTCAATTTGGATCACACTATGTATGAAACAGTTTTTTTTTGGTAACACAGTATCTTTCTAAAAACAGGTCAAAAGTCATTTAGATAACGATACAAACTTTATGTTGAGTAAAAAGCATAAAGTTTTTTTGTTGAGATAAATATTTCATGTAATCAAGAGATGTAACGTCATGTCTTGAAATAATTGGTTATTTTAATTATTGTTCTTTGTCAATAATTTGAAAATTTTAAACGATATTTTATATTATATCGGGTCTATAAACGCACATAAAGAACACTCAAAAGTTATATCACAAAATATTACGTAATAGAAACCTAAATAATGTTTTATCAATTTACCTGTTTTATACACTTATATTTGAATTTACTACCTCGTTTGCTATCGGCATTCTCATATAGAGATAACTGTATTTCTGCCGATAAGCACTGAGCAAACGAAAATGCAATATAATCCAAATGTTTACTCTAACACTAGTGTTTGTATTAGATAACAATATGTGTATTATCAACTTGCGTAATTTTATAGTGGTCAACAGTCAATAGATTTTAACATCATTTCTTTTATTTTTAATTTAAACCTTTTTTAGCTTATATTAAATTACTATAAAAATGTAAATTTTTTCGTTATTCATCTAAAGAAAATAATATAAAATAATGTAATGTATACAACACAGTCGATAAGTAATATTTTGTCGAAGGCTATTAAATATGGATAATAGTGGAACTATAATTTGCTTGATCAAACAACGTTTTATATATATATATATATATATATATATATATATATATATATAATCATCCTCAGCGTTTAAATATTCTATCTTTGGGCATACGCTTCCCCAAGCTGTCGCCATGCCATTCGATCCGTCGTCGCTCCCATACATTGTGTTCCTACGACTTTATTGATGTCGTCTCTTTATCTGGTCCTCGGTCTTCCTCATTCCCTTCTTTCTGTTTTTGGCCTCTATTCTGTTACCTTTTTGTTCTACCTAACGTTTTCTCGTCGCATAAGTTGACCTGGCTATTATCATATTAAGTTTGCGATACGTCGTGCCATGTCCTCAACTTTGGTTTTATCTCGAATCCATTAGATTAATTTTATATTCTGAAGTCGCACTCCCAACATCGGTCTTTCCGTTCTTCTTTGCGTAACTTTCAGTTTTTTCATCACGGTTTCCTAGGCATATGTGATTATTAGAAGAATGCATATATTATACACTCTACTCTTTAGATATTTTGGGTATATTGTTTTGAACACATTTCTTAGATTTACATAAACAGCTCAAGCTAACTTCATCTCCTTCCAATTTCTGCCGCTTGGATATTTGTCTTAAAAGTAAGTATTTGGCCTAAGTATATGTATTTGTCGACAACTTCTACTAAGTTATTCTCGAGACGAATAGGTGCTGCATCGTCATTGTTTGCCATAATCTTTGCTTTTGTAATGTTTATTTTTAGCCTGACATTTCTTGTCACTTGCATGTCTTTAATTATCGTCATTAAATCATTTATGTTATCTGCTAATAAAACAATATCGCCAGTGAATCGTAAGTTAGACGGATATTCTTCACTGATATTAATTCCTAATTTATTTCAGTTTAAAGCTTTAAAGATGTTTTCTAATAAATTATTAAAGAGTTTTGGGAAGATGGTATCTCCTTGTTTAATGCCCCTTCTGACTTTTATCGGATTCGTCTTTTCGAATATTTGGAATGTCACTGTTGCATTTTCGTACATTTTCTTTAATGCATTGGCTAGTGTCCACGTTTCCACCGTGTTAAACGCGTTCTCAAAATCGATGGATGCTAGGTAGAGAGGTTTGTTATATTTGTGCGCTTTTTCCATAGCTTGTGTTGTGTAGTGTGTGTGCTACATCCCCCTGTAAAACCTGCCTGTTCTGTTTGGAATTTGTCTAATCGTTTCGTTATTCGTGTTGCTATTAGTTTTGTTAAAAGTTTATATTTATGGGCTAGCAACGAGATCGATCGATAGTTTTTTAAATCCTTTTTATTCTTTTTTTTATAAATTAGTATAACATTAGCGTTTTTTCATAATTCGGGTATTATGCCCGTATCTAGGTATGGGTTAAATAATGTTTTAAGATGACCTAGAAGAGCTCCCTCTTCTACTTTTATTACTTCTACTACTATTCCGTTTAGGCCTGCAGATTTATTGTTTTTAATTTGCTTTAGTGCCTGATTTATTTCCAGTTTACTAATTGTGAGTATGTCCTTTGTATAGTGTCTAGTCAATGGTGCTAGTTTTTCGCTTGGGCTAGTTGGAAGTTCTTGAGTCTTCGACCAGTACAGGCCCTCGTAAAATTTTTCAATATATTCTAGAATCTTTTTACGATTGCACAGTGCGTTACCTTGACATCCATTGTATTTACTATTTCTTTTTTCCTTCTTGTTTTCTTCTCTTAAATACTTTTGGTCCTTGTTTCTTTCAATGGTTTTTCTAATAGTTTTCCATTGTACTCTGATGTGCCTAATCTTACTCATTTTCTGATGTCCTTGTTAATTTCTCTTATTTCTTCTGACCATTTAGCTTTTCTTCGTTCCTTCGGTCTGTTAGTTTTCTTGTTTCTACTTTAAGTTTAATTTGTCTTTTTAAGTACACTATTTGCAGCTTCTTTTATGTTATTGATGATGTAATTATGAAGATCTTTAACATTTAAGGTCTTTAATTGGGTTGCTTAAAAATGTCTTTTGTAGTACATTTCTGTAGGTATACTCTTTGTTCCACATCTCTGTATCATCTACGTTTCTAGCTCCTCCTTCAATTAATTTCGTTCTCTCTAATCTTGTATTTATTTCTACTCGTGTTCTTTCCATTCTATGGTAGCTGATGTTGAGGACGGATACATCTTATATAATGTTTTTACGGTCTGAGATATATATATATATATATATATATATATATATATATATATATATATATATATATATATATTATGATTAGCGCTTGCTGTACAGATCTCGTTTGGCGCTTCTTTGCCCATTGTCAAGTGTACTTATTTGACGACGATGTAATTTTGAAGGATTTGGCTGAGGAGAGTTGAATAATGTAAAATTGTCATTGTTGGTTTGACCAACCTTCATGCGGTATTTTAGTGATGAAGCAAAAACCGCCTTGCGTTTTCGATGAGCTAACCAAACTCACCAAAGAGCTCATTAAATAATACAGAAGTCTTAAATTGTTACTCTAGCGCCAGCAAAAGCTCTAATGTTTTCTTCAGATGAATGGCAGATAATGATGCCTGTCAGATGATTGAAATAGATAAACTAGAAAATTAATCGTAATAATTATATAATCTTTAATCAATGGCTAAATAATAAATACTTTAATTTTTCTATTTTACAGTACTTAAACTAAATATAACACAGTAATACAAGTTATAGGTAGGTTTGTATCCTTTTACATATACTAGGTAATTATTAATTATAGAGACAAACTTATGACCTAATTTATGATACAAAAAAAATTTTTAACTAAACAAATGTTATTACATCACATTATATTGCCACTTAGTTATGACAACTATAAAGTAAATTGTAAAGTGGCTACTATATGCCTTAGTGTAAGAGCAAACGCGCTGCATTATGGACTGACGCAAATAATCCAAATTTCGAGTTGCAATAATACCTAGTTTTAGTGTCTATATATCAGAAAATGGTTCAGAAAACACGACGTATTTGAAATGGCTCTACGGAAACGTTTAAGTAGGGTGATCTAGTAGGTCATAGAAAACTATATTGTGCATCAACCACTTGACCTGTCGAATTGTCAATGGCACATCTTCAAGCAACAAAATCAAAATATTTCTTGAGCATTTTAAATATACTGGAACATCAAAGTATTGTGGAAGAACAACTGTTCCAATAAAGTGACTACCAATCAATTCAGTCTAAATATAGTTGTTAAATCGTTAATAATGATAAACATCAATCGTTACACGGAGATTCTGCCTAGTCTACAGATAGATGTTGTGTTGTTTCAAAATACTATCTCTACCAAAGACTACCTCCGCCTGTATAGTGGATGGGTGGATTGAGTAGCCTAGAGGCTATTACTGCCGATCCCAAGCCCGGATAAAAGAGGAGGGTTCTTAGGTCAGGTCAGCACCCTGCTTGAGGTAAAAATAAATATGCTCCTGGAACCGAAACCTTGCCTCAGAAACGGACGGATTTAAAGATGACGACAAATGCGAGAAAGAGGACAAAAACATGGAAAAAGAAAGACGTATTACGATTCACAACATGGAACATTAAATCACTTAATAATAAATCACAAGAAGCACAAAAATAGCTGAAAGAACATAACATTGATATACGTGTTCTACAAGAAACAAAAAAAAGGGAAAAGGACAAAAACAATATGACGTTATATATAGTGGAGTGGAAAAGTGAGAGTGAGCAAAAGAAGGAGTAGCTACAGCAATTCGAGCCAAATGCGTAGCTAACATAGAAGACTGCTGTTATATATCATCACGTATCTTCACTGTTACACTGCATATGGGAAATCAAAAAATTAATTTAATATCCATATATGCACATTATATAGAAAATAAAAAACACGAGCAAGAACACTTTAAAATATAATTGAGTCACTATCACAAGACGTACCGATTTTAGCGCCCGTATTGGCAGCGAAATAATACTAGGGATTAAACAACAATTCAATGAGGATGTTATAAATTACCACAGTGAATTATTGATCAACATGTGCTCCCTAAATGAATTAAGAATAAATAACACCTACTTCAACCATAAAGACCAATACAAATTCATTTTCGAAAACACAAGAGAGCAGAGATCAACAATTGATTACATACTAACTAATAGACGTGTACATCTAACACAAATACAAGATATAAGAACGTTAAACTAACGTTGGTAGTGACCATAGTCTATTACTTAGGAAAATAAATATAACAATGCCACTAAAAAAAAAGAATTAGAAACAAGAACAGAAGAACAAAAACTAAATATCGAATCATTATGGAATGAATCAACAAAGACACTACATCAGAACAGGCTTAAAAATAAAATAGCTAAAAACTCGATAAACGAAGAAGAAAACATCAACAGCAGCTGGGAGAAACTAAAAACAAATATTACATAAGCAGCAATAGAAGCCATCGGAACCCAAACGGTGAATAAGATAAATAGTGAAACACTAAATAGAACACCATGGTTCTGTAAATCAGTTAAAGAGAAATGCGAGGAAAAAAGCCTATTTGAGATATCGAACTGCAAGAACCCCTGAAGCATATGAGAGATACAAGGAAGTACGTAACAAAACAACATTAATAAGACAAGTTAAAAATAACCACTGGGAAGTATTTTGTAAACGAATGGAAAGTGACTTCTACGGACTACAAAAACAAATATGGCGACTAATCAGAGCCCAAAGGAAGGAGGTAAATGAACTTGTTAACGTTAAGCTTATAGACAAAAAAACCTGGATCACGTACCTAAAGGCACTTTACAGTAAAGAGGGAGGACACGGTTGAACAGAATAGAAAAAGTCTGGGACAAGACGGTAAGTACGGCGGACAACACCTCAATCAACAGCTACTCATACTAGTCAATAAAATTTTCAATTACCACAGAATATCCGATGAATGGAGAACAAGTACTACAATCCTTATGTTTAAGAAGGGAGATAAGAAGATACCCTATAATTACAGAGCCACAAATCTCCCGAGCAGAAGTTTGAAATTACTTACGAAAATAATAACAAATAAAATAAATAACCCAATATCATTATCAGATGAACAACGAGGATTCAGATCTGGAAGATCGTGCATGGATGCCGTTTTCGTCATACGACAAATAGCAGAAAAATCCATTGAATACAATAGGTCAGCTTATATGAGCTTTGTAGATCAAATATCACAAATAAAACACAAGCTAAAATAAACGGATAACTCAGCGACCCGATTCCAGTACAAGATGGAATAAGACAAGGGGACTCCTTAAGCTCGTTTCTTTTCAATATAATGGGCGAGACAATAAAGTGCGCAACTTAAAAGAATATAAAATGGCTGATCGCAATGTGACAATTCGGTGCTATGCAGACGATGCTGTGTTGATGCAAAGACTACTGTATCGATGTAATTGCACGGCTAAGTCATTTAACATGGGATATTTGAATCAAAAACAAAATGTATGACAACATTTAAAATACCCATCAGATGCAAACTAGTTGTTGACGAACAAATAATGCAACAGAAAATGAAACTTAGAAATCTCTGGATATGGTGATGTAGAAACAGAAGTAAGACAACAAACAACGAAAGAAATAAGATTAGCAGCCTGTCTAAATGACACGTTGTGGAAAAATAAACACATAGGAATAGAAGTCAAGTCCAGAATTTACAAATCCACGATAAGATCAGTAATGACATACAATGCAGAAACCTGTGCAGACATATCAAAAAAAAAAAAAATTTAAGACAGGCGAAATGAAGGGTCTACGAAGAATTGCTGGAAAGACCTCATTGGACAGAGAAAGGATCGAAGATATAAAAAGGACGTGTAAAGTGGAAAACATTAATGAATGGGTATTACATAGAAAACACGAATGGAACGAACACATTAACCGGATGGATAAACAATGAATGGTCAAAGCAGCAAGAGACAAATCACCAGTGGGCAAAAGAAGTACAGGAAGACCGCGAAAGTAATTGAGTGATAATCTCAACGCACACGAAAGAGGTGACGAAGAAAGAACAAGCAAAAATGTCTATATTAAAGACGGAAGAAGAAGAAGAAGAATACCAAAGATTGCTTCATCTGTAAAGATAAGTAGTGACAGAAGTCTCATTGTGGCAATGACTTATTTCAAAAACCAATAACAAAGTCTATCTCTTTAAGTAAATAGTCTCTGCCCACGTTACAAGTGCTAGAAATCATGGCAATTCTTATGCAGCATACTTAATATTAAGCTACTTTTCTGAAGCTTATACTGGGGTTATCTTTATTATTTTATAGAATATGTTCTTTTACGTAATAAACGAAGTCATCTTACGAGAACGGAGAAACACTGCTACATAAGTTTTATCATTTGGTTACTATCTGTCACGACCGGCTTTTTTGCGAATTCGTGAGGCTTCCATCATTTTCATTTGCTTCGGCGTTTTTAAAGGCAGTTTTTATTAAAAAACAAAGTGTTAGAATCATTTTTCTAGAGCGTAATTTTTATCAGCCTGAACTACTGCTGCCAGTATTCTTGGCACACAGTAGATTTTATTTGTAAGGAACGCTGGTCCTTTGAGGCAAATCATGTTTTAAAGTTGACTCATCCAAGCCATCGCAAATGCTGCTTATTTGTCAGCTTATCAGAGAATGAGGTGGATGTGAAAGTAGATTTTATCTCTTTGTTGGAAACAGATTTAATGGGGGTGGAAATTATTAAGTGTGAAGCTATGTGACAAAAATACAAAATAATTGTTATTTGTACTCTAAGTGAATATTTAGGTAATTATTGTCGATAATTCAATAAAAGCCAAAAGAAATTATGCGGCTGCTATCATTTTATACCATACATACAATTGTTTTAGACTGCTATTGAATTAATATTTCAAATTTCCCCCAAGAAAAATGTACTCCTATAGAATGTGTCCCCGAACAGCTTTTCAGATTATAAAAGATAGTAAGAAAACCAACTACCTCTTACAAATCGACGTTCGCAGTAATAGCATTTAATCTAATCTAGTAAAATACGGGCCACATAAATCAAAGCATGCGACTCCTGATAGGTAATGACGGAAACATTGGTGAGGATGTCGCCGGCGCCAAATGCTATATAGACTAGTTTACTGTCAAAGTTGTGTGATTTTAGAAAAAAAGTTAGAAATAAAAGTTTCATAAAAAATTTATGCTTTGAGTAAAAATGTATTTTATACAAAATTTGCAACATGTTAAATGTAAACAAATTAATTAAAAATGCGGTAATTGAGATATCGGCTATGCACCGATTTACGGTCCATAAATTTATATGACGAAATGCACACAGTAGGTAACTAAGTGAAGAAAATGATCAATGAGCTCAATTGAAAATAATAAATTTAATAACAATGGTGAGGCGAACAGAGAGGTTAAGACTCTGATAGGTTCGCTCACATCTCTGATGCGGGGCGTTGTGGCAAGCACCGCGGCTTAGACGACTTCTATTATTACCCCTTGTTTGAAGTGAATGCAGGTTTTCAGTTATTTTCAGTGACTTAGTAGGCCACCCGCCAGGCATCAGATAGCTCCGGGAAATAAACCCGAGTCCGTCCGTACCATAGCCTGCCTCTCAATACGGGACTCGCTGGCATAATATTTTCAATGCAAAATAAATTAATTCTGCAAATATTTCTTACGTGTATCAAAAATACTTACATCTTAGATTTTTATCTTAGTTTAGATAAAAAATTTGAGATAATTGGAAGTAGTTGCAAGTTTTTAGATTGGTACTCCAATATACAAAAAAATTTCCATTTTTTTTGCCGCCTGTCAACTTAAATTCTTCTTGTTTAATAACTTACCAATTACGTTATTTATGTTTGTTTGTCTGCCCCTGTTTCACTTGTCTATTGTCCTCGCTTCCAATATTATTTTCACCTGGCTATTGTTTGGTAGCCTTTGTAAATGTCCTCACCATCTCAATTGCTTGTCTTTAATTGCCTCTACAATGTCCTGAACTTCCAGTTCTTCTCTTGTCTCCTGATTTCTTATTCAGTCTCTTCTTGTTATTCCTTTTACAGCACATACATTTATAATTTACACTGCCTGCACTGTACTGTTTATACTTTTAGATAATATCCAATATAGCCAACTGGACACAGTAATTGGATATAAAAATTTAAAAGTAATAAAACTAAGTAGTCTGCTCTACGCAGACGACGTGATACTAATCTTAAATATCAGGAGCAAAATGCAGAAGATGGTGAATGCATGGACTACTGAAGTAGAAAATATGTGTATGGAAATGAACATAAACAAAACCAAGACCATGATTGTGAATGAGAAACAAAAAAATGATCAAAACAACAAGGACATAAAATGTAAAAATAAGAAACTGGAGATAGTATCGACGTTTGAATTCCTTGGAAGTATAATAACAGAGGACGGGAAAATAGACGCAGAATTAACAAACAGAGCGAACAAATCGTCAAGAATCTATTACACCATGAATAAAACAATACTAGGTCATAAAAACAAAAATTTAGAGGTGAAAAAGAAAATATATAATACGATAACACTTCCAACAATAACTTATGCCAGCGAATCATTGACACTTAGGAAGAAACACGAGGTTCAAATAAACGGCGTGGAGATGAAACACCTCAGAAGAATGGTAGGAAAGAAAAAAATGGATGGACCAAATCAAAGAAATCGCTGTAGAAAAAGGTGTGACGCTGGAGGAAATTAAAACAATAGCGAGAGACAGGAAGAGGTGGAGAGAATGGATACGGGACTAGAGACCATCGTCCGACGCTCGAAAGGGCATAAAGGATTAGAGAAGAAAAAGAAGATAATATCCAAGTTTCACAACCGAATAGCAGGATGAGTTAAAAGTTTTATAGACCAACATTTTGTTCTTGTTGATACTTTCTTCTTTTTTACTATAGTTTTGCAAATATCGTGATATGTTTTGGTTGCTTTCTCTATGGATTCCTTGATGTCCGTTTCTTGGTTTTCTGTATTGTCAGTTATCACACTTAGATATTTAAATTTTTTTACTTATCTATCGCCGTGTTTTTTAATCTTATGTTCATTTTCTTGTTTATGTTCTTTGTTATGATTTGAAATATATGCAAAATGCATATTTATGTATGCATATGCTAATAGTTTTTTTTATAAATGCATACGCAAAATGTTATTTTGCATATTTAAGGGAACTCATGTTTATTTTATTAATTTTCTTGATTTTATTTGCAAAAAATAGTTAAAATTATTGTTCTGGATTCTTAAGTTCCTGGGATGCTTTAATTAGTTTTATTTTCAGTAAATACCTATAGGCGTTGTTGAAATACTTTTATAATAGCTACCAAGAAGGTTTATTTGCTTTACTGTTAAGGGACTAGGCGTTGCCCACTAAAAAGTATTTTTAGCGTCCTAGGCTGACAATTTTTCACCCGCTTTCCCTCAAATTTTTGCAAGGTGGGAAGGCATAATTTTTTAACTGGATTGGTTTCTCCCTGGATCGGGAACGTAGAACAATTTAACTTGGTGCCCATTTATAACGATCGTAAGCATAAGCCGCCCATATGAAATACGTAATACGTAAAGTTGAATCGATGCTAAACTTATGCGCTCGTTTATAATGCACTCCGGTAATTTTTACGTTTTAGGTTCATACATACGAAATACCTAAGTTGAAATCGGTTTAATTTTACGTGTTTCTTACATTCATTTGCAGTAATTTTTAATTTATTCTAGATTAATGTTGGTAGTAGTAACAGAATGTTTGTTTGGATTCTGAAATTGCTTAACCTAACTTTAATATTGTCGACATTTTGGCTTCGTTTTTACGACGGATAGGGAATTACTAATTAATTTAGTAAATACGCATTTGTTTTTTCACCATAAGAGGGATAACAAGTACAAAGGCAACATAATTGTGCAAAATGCCTAGAAGTACATTGCTGCCGCTACTTTGATCGAGCATAACCAACTTTCAAATGTGGCTTATGTGCATTATACGTATTTCTTATGGGTGGCATATGCTTATGTCCATTATAATCGTAAGTTAGCTCGAAGAAAGAAAATCAAAATGCCGTGACAGACGCGCTTTTTGCGTTTAGTGATGATAATTTTCGCCCGGCTATTCGCCAAATTTCATGTTATCTGTGATTAAACAACTTAGTTCACGGGATGAACCTCGTCTATTTTGAGAAAATTCTCGACGTTTCGGCATCAGCTTTGATGCCATTTCCAAGAGGTTAGCTCTTCACTCGGGGTCTCAATCTGCCTACACCCCAAGGAGAGTTATGAGTCTTTGAATAAGGCTGAGCTTTCGTGTGACCTGCTTGATTTTTTATAGGGCTGGAAGTGAAAGTTTGTTTGGCGGGAGATGCGTTGGGTTGGGGAAAGTTTGTAGGATTAAGGGTGTTGCGTAATTGGCGGTGCGGTGCAATAAGGGACTTCCACATGACAGGCAAACGCTGGCTGTTATCTCTTGTGTTGAGGCACTGTGGTCGTTTTTCTAATTCAATTGCCTCACGTACTATTCTGATGGTAAAATGGGAAATGGGGGCAATGGTTTATATGGTATATATTTATATATATATATATATATATATATATATATATTATATCTATATATATTTTGACCTATGCAGGTCCTTTGGCAGTCTCCACGAGGTATTTCATATACTCCTTGGGATTCATTGGGGCAGTGATCCTTTGCTGAGCGAATAAGCCCAGATATTTGGTTGTTGGTCGTAAAGACTAAAACACACACACATATATATATATATATATATATATATATATATATATATATATATATATATATATATATATATATATGTCCCAAAAATAAAAGATTTTTTTCAAGGCATACCCTCTAATTTTGTTTGAATGATGTCAAAACAATTGTAAATAAAGGTTCATGTACTTAGAACCACGGCACCCCGTGCCGACTTGCATCGACTCACAACATGTCAGTATTTGCGTATTAAGGCGCGCGGGAGCTAACGAATCGATCTGCTTATTACTGATTTTTTGTTTTATTAGTAAACACACTGATTTCGTTCAGTCAACATGTCAGTGAAGTTACGTAGCTCTAAAAAGGGAATATTTTTAATAGGGAATATAAAACATCTAATTACCGGTTCAAAACTTCCCTCTAATGAACAAGTATTGGCAGTTATGTTCTATAATATTCGTGGAGTGAATTTAAGAGTCAATGAAAGCGCAAATCTTACTATTCGTGAGTGCGTTATTTATTGGGAAAAGGTGCATATACCGACTAAATCTTTATCTAACTGTGTTAAGAAACTAGTTACCTTATACCAAGTTTGGAGAGATTTACAAAAGAATGCAAACAACACAAGACGTGTTTGAGCAGCGTCGACAAGAGTTTGTTACAAACTTAGACAAATTATTTGACATTGCACATGCCGATGTAATTCAATTAATAAAGATAAATGAAGATAGGATCTTCTTGTAGCGGCAGAGAAAACCAGGTCGACCTAATCACTTAGCTGGAGTGGACAAAATAACTGACCGAAAAAGGCGCGTCTCAGAAACATTGAGGAGCAAAAGCGGCATGTTAAATATTTTTCATCCTTAACTCCTTCGACATTATCTTATGAACCACTACAGGAAAATTTGTGTTCTGATTTTGAAATAATGGTTTTACAAGAAAATTTGCCCATATCAATTGAGAGCACACAGCTCGATACTAATAAAACTTCTATGAGTAAAAATTTCATCACTTCGAAATTAGTGGCAGCATTAGATAGGTGTCAGTTAAGTATGAGAAATTCTGTGTTTATTATTGAAGCAACTATTGAGGCACTTAGGCATAACACTGACGAATTTCCTATAAGCAAGTCCTCCATTCAAAGAATTCGTACGGAAAAGCGAAAAGAGCGCACAGAAGTTATAAAAGTTGGTTTCTAAAACGAGGTACCGGATACTATAACTGTCCCTTAGGATGGCAAACTGTTACCGGCTTTAGATGCATGCAAATCTAAAGAAGAAAGTTTATCAATAGTTATTTCGTATGATAATAAAGAACAACTTATCGCTGTGCCAAAATTGGACAACTCTTTAGGAAGCAAACAGGCTCAGGCAGTTTGGAACGCTATTATTAACTGGAATCTTGAAGATAAAACGCAGATTCTCTGTTGTGACACTACTCCTTCAAATACAGGTCGTATTAATAGTGCCTGTGTGTTTCTCAAAAGTGGGCTCAATCGACTTGTTTAATTTGGTTGATAGAGTTTTTAATTGATGCAAAAATAATACGAGTTTTTCAATCATGTATTTAATGAGTATTACTCGCAACTTTGATTGGTACTGGTTTATTTTAATAGGTCGCTCGAGTTAACAAGCGTGAAGCTATTGAATAAATTAAAACTAAACTTTATTTGAATACGCAGGCAACAGCTGACTTTGTACTATTATCTGGTTAATTAAAGTAAACAAAACATATGTTGGGCAAGCATTACAATTCTTTAACCGACAGAGATTACACTGCAATTACATCAAAATGATCATACTACGAACTGCAAGTGACGTGAAAAAGGAGCTAGAAAAAGTATGAGGAGGTCGAGCCTAGAAATTAGAAAATATTAAAGATTAGGTAAAGAAATGCAAATGCAGAGAATTAAAATTGTAAGAAGTCGTGAGTGTGCTAACGATGTCGACCACTGTAAGGATCCGAAAGTAGATCATGCATATAAAAGACCGATTGTGTTAATCGAAAAGATAAAGTACACCTAAGCTTGCCAGGGAATGTAACTTCTTAAAGTAAACTATAAGACATACTTAAGAAAGAATTGTGTATGAGAAAGTTGCTACCCAAATGAATTCAATATGATACAACAAAAAATAAAATTTAATTCCAAAAAGGCTCATCATCAACAATTTATTGAAATTCCTCCGTTATAACCCCACATAAACAAGACCGTGTCAAGTTGTGCTTTAATGCTACACGAGAAGAAAAAATTGTTGATTATAGCCATGTATATTGATAGTTTCTCTTCTCGGAAGCTTTGTGAGAAATAAAAATCTGTTATTGCTGATGTATGTTTTTTTTTTGAGCGCCACGCCTCCAATTGCATGATTAGAATAGTGATTGGGTAAGTAAATGACGTCCAGGCTAAGCAGCAGGCTTAGGATAAGAACAACAGTATTAAGAGATAAATATAAACATAGATATGTGAGAACAATTGTCTATCTACGAACAGAAAAACAAGACGCTGATTTTTTTATTCAAAAGCTACCAATATTGACTTGATGCGACTATCATGGAGTATGTGGTGGTGGTGGAAGAGCTTTAGAAACAGTTGGCCAACCGCCCAGCAAATATCCAATTATTCACAAGGTGATCTATACATTGCCATCGGCTGGTTACAAGAACGTCGGAATAACTTTTGACGGGCTAGATACTTGAAGAAGATGATGAATATGTTACTGCCAATGCTGCTAAAAGAAGAGGTGCTAAACAACATGGAAAAGTTAGTTATTAATAAAAAGAAGTGGTTGATGCGACAGCGGATATTTTGGTCGTCGCCAAAGTATATAAACGTACGGTCCGGTACGTATAGTCGTATAATGCATCAGAAAATGTCAACAAGAAAATGAAAGTGCTAATTTAATTAAAAACGTGGATTTTGGGTCACTTGCCGATGGAGCAAAAGGCAATCAAGTGCAAGTGGATGTTTACTACCAAGGTAAATTTTGATGGTAGCGTAGACAAATATAAAACGCGTTTTGTAGTCATAGGCTATTCGCAAAAATTGTGGATTTAATACAACAAAACTGTTTTGTCAGTCGCACGCTTTGATTCTATGGGCGTATTGTCGACCATTGGCACGGCAAATCACTGAGAAATACCAGGTGCGTTCAAGTTTTAAGATCTCCAAATTTTTTTCTAAAAAAAGTACTTACCCAAGAAAGTTTAAACTACTGTTACTTCTCAACGTAATCTTTATCTAGATGTACACATTTTTTACAACGTTGTTGCTATAGTTCTATGGCTGCTGAGAACACTTCTTTACGGGTGTGTTTTGCCCACTGAAAAATCACTAATGTAACAGCGGCGGACTGGCGTTTCGTTTCGGGATTAAAAATTGGCATCCACGTTTCATCCATTGTCATCACTGAGGAAAAGAAAGCTCTCTTCATTGCGGCATCAGATGTCAACATGCCCTGAAACATTACCGCCTGCGCCCCCTGGTGTTCGTTGGTCAGCATTCGCGGGACTCATCTTGAAGAAATTTTCCACATTTTCACGATTTCAAAATGGACTCCGCAGATTCTTTGGAAATGTCAAGGTGATATTACACACACCTAATAGACAGTCTTCCATAATAATTTGCTCCACTCGCGTAATCATGGTTTTGGTCCGGCTGATTCGTGCTCGAGACTGTTTTGGTTTATTTTCAGATAACTCTCGACCTTCTTTAATCTTTAGCACTTAAAAACTCATATTTTAACATATATAACGCCTTCACCGCATGTCTCACTCAATTGCCAATGAATTTTGATGGACGGTTCGCCATACAAGAAGAGAAAACGGATTATTACACGTTGTTTTTGAACATTAAACGTCACCATTTTAAGTATACAAAACAACACTTACTGCAATGGCGGTAATTTGACCTGTGTACATTGTATGGTGCTGCCATCTATATTACAAATTTAGAAATATTTCCCGAGTCTTTTAAAATGAACCCGCATCTTTCTGCTTACTCTCAACGCTGAAAAAAATTGGACTTGAACGCTTCCTTCAATTAGACTTAGAGGAAGAAATCTGTATGAAATAACCAGAGCAATACAACCATGGCAGTATGCAAACTTCAGAAAAGTTTGTACGGCCTCAAGCAAGCGCCGCTTATAATCCACAAGAAGAACGCTTTAAATAAATTCGAAAGTTTAACCGTGTGTGTAATAGTCTTACACTTGACCCGTTTCATCGCACCATATTAAAATTAATGAAACTGCTGAAAAGTGAATTTGAAATCACTAGTAGTTTGGTCAGCTATTATTTCGGTCTTGAAATTGATTGCACCCAAGGCCAACATAAATTGCGGATTCACCAGATAGTTTATATGCGAAATGTCTTGGCAAAATTTGACATGAGTAAATATTAGCGAGAATAACCAGCCCGGAAATATGGTCAATGAACCTTATCGCCAGACCGTTGGCTTGTTTATGTATTTGATCGTTTGGAAGTTCGGACATCGGTATCGCCACTTGATCGATGAATTAGCTGCTTACTCGGAAGCCGGCTAGGCAAACAGTGAAAACCGGGGCCCATTCAACGGATTGATCTTAATGGTCAACGAGGGGCCAATGCCCTAGTTCAGGTGTAAGCAGACGTTAGTGGTATACTCGTCGTTTTACGCGGAGTACATGAACGCCTATATGACTACCAGAAAGTAATTTGTATACATGGCCTGATGTGTGATGTTGGTCATCGACAATTCGGCGGCCGAAAAATTAATCGCCCACCTCGTGTGTCACCAGCGCACGAATCGTATTAATATTAAGTATCATTTTACCAGGGATCGCTTCGTGACCGCCCACATAAATATCAAACACATTGCCAGCGAGCGAGGAACAGTTAGCCGATATTTATTTAAAATACAAAGTTTTGTAGTGCATGCCACTAAAATGTTTGTAATTCATTTAATTCATTTTACAGTTGTGCTATCACTAACGGAAGTGTTGATAATGTGTTAGTATTTCCTATAGACAAATAGTCGGCAGTGTTTCGTAGTGACTGAAAAGTATAATTGATAGTCAATAACTTTTACAGTTAATTTCCATGCCAACGTACCTGCGGTATTTTTACTGACAAGAAGTGCAATAGAAATTCTATGAATTGGCAAAAAATGTTTTTTATGTTATTAATAACTTTAAGTTTGTTACCTTTTATGTTAAATTGCTTTTATTTCTCAATAAAGTTTTGATCATTAGTTTTGAGCCAGTGGCCACATTTCACTCTTGCTAACAATCCGCGTAGTGGGTGACCAAAAGTTCAAGATGTTGCTTTAGTAAGTCTGACCGACAGAAATTCTAATTTTACTGAACCAAGTTATGGCAGAAAACTGCCAATGTTAGTGTGTATAGATCCAATGTAAGGCGAAGGTTTCTTATTTGTGAATTAAGAGAATATAGAGCATGGATGAAGCCACATGTCTCTAAAAGCAATGAGGATTTTATGTTTAGCGGACTAATAATATAAAAACTGGACCACAAAGTAGTGGACTAAAATGCTGTTTAGTGCCGAATAGTATGATAAAAGGTTTCCTAAAAAGGAATATTTAAAGGGCGTACAAATAAATCTCCGCCGTTTGGCAAAAGATGGCTCCACCAGAAATTGTCAGATGCAAAACGTCATATCGTAAGGTTGGACATCTGGCAACACCATAACCTTAAAATGTTAGCGATTTTGTATCAGCATTACATAATTTTTTTCGGGCGACAATGTCGAGTTTTGAGCTGAACAAGCGTTATTTGCGGGAACTTTTGGTTTATTTCTTTAAATCTGCAACTGAGGCGCATAGGTTGCTTGTAGAAGCATATGGTGAGGCTGCTTTAAGTGAGAGAAGTTGTCGTGAGGGGTTTGATAAGTTTAAGAACGGTCAGTTTGACGTCGAAAAGAAAGAACGTAGCGGAAGGCCAAAAGTGTACGATGACGTAGAATTGGAAGCATTATTGGAGGAAGATTCCTGCAAACACAAGAAGAACTTACTCTTACATTAGGAGTGACTTAAAAAGCAATTTTAAATTGTTTAAAATAGTTGAGAATTATTCAAAAGCAATAAAATTGGGTTCCATATGAACTGAAGCCCAGAAACGATTTTGCACATGTGAAATGCTGCTTGCCAAGCATAAACGAAAGGGTTTTTTTTGTATCGTATTGTCACTGGTGATAAAAAGTGGATCCACTACGATAACCCAAAAAAAGAGGAAATCATGGGGACCACGTAGTCATGCTTCTCGACAGCCAAGCCGGATATTCATGAAAAAAAAAACTCATGTTGTGTATTTGGTGGGATCAGCTTGGTGTCGTGTGTTATGAGTTGCTCAAAACGAGCGAAACCATTACTGGGGTTCTCTACCGAACACAATTGATAAGATTGAGCCGAGTGTTCAAGGAAAAATGCGCCCACTACTACCCCAGTCACGACAAAATTATTCTCATACATAACAATGTTGCGGTGCACCGTCAAAACCTACTTGAGAACACTCGATTTGAAAGTCCTACTCCACCTGCCGTATTCACCAGACATTCCCCCTTCTGATTATCACTTGTTTTGATGACACATGGCCTGTCTGAGCAGAGCATCACATCATATGAAGATACCAAAAATTGGGTCGATTCGTGGATAACTTCAAAAGATGAAGCATTTTTTCGACGCGGTATCCGTATGCTGCCAGAAAGATGGGAAAAAGTAGTGGCTAGCATTGGACAATACTTTGAATAAAACATAAGGTTCCGTTCTTTCACAATAAATGCCCAATTTTTGATAAAAAAAAACCGGAGACTTATTTGAACTGCCTTTATAAAAACATCTACAATTATATAGGAGTTACATGTCTGTCCAAGGGGTTAGTCAACTACATAATGGGACAGTTAATGCCACAAATTACCTTAAAATAATCTAGTTATAGGGCAAAACTAATTCAATTCTGAATGACCACCAATGAATTTGAGTTCGGCGCAAGTTCTCTTATCGAACGGTCGTGTCATTTTATCAGCTATCAGTTGTATGAGTTAAATTTATATTTAATCGCAAGTGCTTCCTCTTAATGGGACAATGTAATCTCAGCAAATAAAAAAATTCTGATTACCTTTCACCTTTTATCAGTGAGTTGCAAAGAAAATATCAATGGCAACCTACATCGTTACTAGGATAAAACAAATTTTATCTACTAAAACCTCTCGAACTTTTATGCGAAAATGCGTCATCGGGAAACAACGATACAACTCCGGCACCTTACAAAGGAATTAAATTTAAATTTTGCCAATATTCTTACATGGACTAGTTAACCACAAAAAAGTAATTACAGCTATTTAAAGCACTATTAAAGATAAATTTTCTAGCAGCCTCAGCGAGACATTACTGAAAGTCACACGTTTGACTGAAAGCGACTACAAGACCTTAGCAAAACATTACTTAGAAAATAAACTCGCACTCCATTTTTCAAAATTCTAATGAGAAAGCACTTTCAGTTGTCATTACAAATGTTCTACTCTCCCTAATGAAATAAGATTTGAGAGTTGAACTCGCAACACATGACCTCCCATAATTAGTGTTACAAGACTGCTTAATAAAGACAAAATTCCAATTCCCGTATATGCAATATGACTTACAGCCAACGAAAAAGCAAAGAAAATTTTCTAAATCGATAGCTTTTTTATTCATTAGTCAAGATAGAACTACGGAAAACATCTGGCAACAAACTTCAATGCCACAGGTGCCAACACTACGGCCACACCAAAAACCCAGATGCGCAAAGTGCCTAGGTAATAATATTTGCACCAACTGCGATAAGGACAAAAACACTCTTCCAATTTGCGTTAACTGTGGAGATATCCACCCAGCTAACTACAAAGGATGTAAGCATTTCTAGGATTTAAAATTTGCAAAAAATACACTACACAGTAGAAATAACCCAGCTACCAATAACAATAAAACACTCTCAGAAAACAATTTTACAAACTTTTCTCATCTTGTCAAGAATCGTCAAAACCCAATTTATTAGAATTAACCTTGGAAGACAAAAAGCATCTTTCTAATACCGAATCTCTAATCAGCACAATTCTAAATCTACTTCAACCACATCTTGGTCAAATAAAACAATTCCTGTTAACACGACATTTTACCGTGTCTCCCGAATGGACTATAACTGCAACAAAGCTTTTATTCATTTTAACATCCTTAATTGGAATGCTAATGGTCCTAAGGCTTAACAAACGCTATTACACATTTTCTTATAAGTTATAACATAGATTTGGCATGTGTCTCGGAGACACATTTGACTAAAAGTGATAGCATCAAATACAAAACCACTTTACTAATGAGTGACCTCAACTGCAAAAATACAATATAGGGATCTAGAAAAGACGGTCCTGCTGGGGAAAATCCCGAATCATTTTCAACAACACACGCTCTTTAGATACCAGTTCTGAAAGAACTGAGATGCTAGTGATATCGGATAGACCATGAACTAAATATATTAGACATAATTGTTCAGAGAAATTTTAATGTACAAATATTTAAAAAAGTTCATGCTGAACTTAACTCAGACCATCTGCTTGTTGTAATTTTATTCATAACAGTACCCTCTCTAAGACGAAACAAGACTTATAAATGGTGTAATAGTTTGGAACTATTTCCAGGAATTCCTAGATAAGAAACTTAAATACCTCAACGAGTTACAAGCCCTTCAAGAAATAGACAACCCATTTAACAACATAAATAAAAGAAATCACGAGAAAAATATTATAACAAATGTAAGAAATTTTCTCAGTAATATCACACAATATAATATATAATACTGATGAAGCAAAATGTAAAGCTTTTGCTGATTATCTCGAAGAAATTCTTTGAGGGTTATACATGAAAAATTCTCCTCTTTAACGTGGTAATAACCGTTTCTTCCGATCCGGCAATAATCTCTGGTCATCTCCGAGTTAGGATAAGTGATAAAATTGCGAAACTGCAACTGCTGCCAATTTCTCAGATTGGGCCCCGAAAGGGACATTTTACGTGCCATCAACCATCAGGAATGTTAAAATCATAGAAAAAAGATGCAAACGCAAACAATTCACAGTGTTACTTTTTGTGGATGCAGCTCAAGCATTTGATCGTGTGTGGACTGAAAGTCTAAAATACAAAATCACTTACCTTGGAATTCCAGAATATATGAAAGACATTTATTTTTATATCTTACAACAGAAATTTGCAGTTAAAATTCATGCAACTGTGTCATCAACAAGGTATATTAGAGCATGAGTTCCTCAAGGTTTTTCTTGGGTCCTATTCTATTTAATATATTTACCCATAATATCCCTAACACAAACACATACTTAGCAGTATTTACCGATGATACGCCATTACTTATTAGGAATAAAAACCTCTTAGATACAATTATGCAACTGAAATGTAATAAAAGAACAAAATGAAGGCCATATAAAATTAGTACAATTAAATCCTCTTATCAACAAGAAATCGTATCTAAAAACAAAATGTGCCATGCTGCTCTATAAATTATTAATACGGTAATTAGTTCTACATGGTTGTGTAATTTGGGCAACGCATCTAAAACAAACAATAGAATCCAGGCACTGCAAAATAAAATTCTTAGAATTTCAGTAAATTATCCTTGGTATATTCTACTATTTAGAGCTTGGTATATATAACCTGATGATTCTTTTGTAGTAACCCCGTAAAATCTAATCTGAAAGTTTTAATCAAACATAGTTTTTTTAATTGTGTAATTTTACTAGTTGGTAACAGGTTTTTGAAAGGTCTTCAAATGCTAGTAATAAGAAAGTGGTTTTGTTGATTAGCATACATTCACAAGAGTTTCACTGTTAGTTGTTGAACTAGTTATGAGTAGTTTGCTCTTTTATAATGTTTTTTTTTGTGAATGCTTTACCCCTAATTAGAGGGGATCCCGATACGTTGCAACCAAGTATGAATTTATATATTGAATATGCATAAACTAGAAAATCCACCTAGCTACGCTTGGCTGCTCTAGAGAATGCAAGTGTTATGAATTTTCTGTAACAATCGTTACTATTCTGCAGCTATTTCTTCCGATGTTCTTTGAGAACGTCGCAGTCGCCTTGCTTGGTTTCTTGCTGCTATTTCTTCTGGGGTTCATCGTAAACTTTGCTGTTGCCTTACCTTGTTATCAGCAGCTATTTCTTGCAG
The DNA here is from genome assembly GCA_036346155.1 of Sinelater perroti. Classification (NCBI taxonomy): domain Eukaryota; kingdom Metazoa; phylum Arthropoda; class Insecta; order Coleoptera; family Elateridae; genus Sinelater; species Sinelater perroti. The sequence continues at coordinate 1,342,262 of JARFIY010000303.1, read as the reverse complement.
TGTTCTTTGAGAACGTTGCAGTTGCCTTGCTTGTTTTTCTACTTCAACTTCCTCCGGAGTTCTTTCGGTATATGTACGTCGCCTAGTTTTCTTTATTGCTACCCTTTTTATCCGCAGTCTGCTCATTTCTTCGTTTTCTCCTGTAATTTCTGTGGTACTCAGCTGTTTGTACCCGTTCCATACCAAAGAATGCTTATTTGTAAAAAAGAACAAAAAAACTAAAACAATAAGATAAATAATTTAATTTTAATTTAAGTTTTTAAAATTGCAGTGTGCTTAAAGATACGACGTTTGATCGTGTATTTCCGCGTGGCCCCGAACGCGTTACTCTGGCAACCAATGCTTTTGCACACGACCGCGCAAGTGTGACGAACCAAACATCGCCTTTTATATATAAGCATGATGATGATGATGCTTTGTTTTTAAAAATTTACTCAAAATAGAGTTCGTAGTAGCAAATCGAATGAAGCAATTTTGAGTGGACGTAAAATAAATCAAGTTGACGAAATAGCAATATTAATAAGATGTTGTGTTATGTTTTATTGATTGGAGTAAAAATTCATATTAGAACGAGAAACAAATTTTTAGAAACTATTAAACTAAAATTTTAAGATAAAAATGTTCAAAACCATTTTATAGCTCAGACAAGTAAAAGCAAAGATTTTATAACCAAGGTAAATTAAATTTTATTTTTTGACAAAAAACATGACCAAGTTTATAAATATTAAATAAGAGTTACCCAACAATGTTAACAAGCGCAGAACCAATCTTTGCAAATTACAAAATTTTTAATAAACTCGTTACTAAAATAAAAAAAGTTAAACAAGTCCACCTTTGGAAGTTTTCTACCAATTATCGTTATATTTGATAATGAGTTTGATCGATTTAGTTTTCAACTATATAATTCAGCGCCCGGTAGAATAATTTCTCTTTTATAAATTGACACCGCGCGTTTGTGTTGGAGGTTTATTTAAAAAATGCTGATTTTGTGACTCTGACGTAGTAGGCATTTCGGAGTAGGCCTGTCGCTACAGAAGAGCTTTGACAAAAACAGCACAATGTTGTTGGTACACAATTTGTAATAGAGCATTAAAACGGAAATCACCTGGTAGACCTCGTATCGTTCGGAGACCTGAGAATATCGTAGCTATGAAGCATGCAATTGTTACATCGCCACAACGTTCCGCCGCTATGCATGGCCTTGCATTGAAAATATTTGACTGGAACGTCTGGAGAATTCTACACTGAGATCTCATGTTTCATTCACACAAACTAATAGTGATTCAAGAACTTAATAAATGTCACTGGTACCCCTGGCAGGCTGTTTGCGAAGACATGTTGGCTAATGGATAAAACTCATTTTCTTTTATCAGACTGTCAATAAGCAGAATTTTCGGTATCCCTTGACAATTCGATGAATGACTTCTCCACAATCGACATATAACTATTAGGTGTCTAAATAACTTCTCAGCTTTAGATTTCACAGAACGCAAATCACCGTTTACATGTAACGTATTAGTCCGCCCTCTTGCGGTTTTAAAGCAATGACATTTGGTCTTTCGAAACATCATGCGATTTGGCGTTTGATGCACATAACTCAATAATCAGCTGTGTTTACGATGGCAATCACAAAAGAGCATATTCGATTTTCCGAAATGATTTGTGCTGCATATGGTGAGAATGCTGTAAGTCATGCAACGTGCAAAAAGTGGTACCAAAGATTTCGGGGAGGAGAGTTTAGTCTTGAAGATCAACCACGCGCTGGACGCCTTCAAACATTTGACACGGATGAGCTGCAGACGTTGCTGGATTAAAAAAATGCGCAAACTGAAAAAGAGCTTACAGAACAGCTTGGCGTCGCTCAGCCAGCCATTTGCATACGTTTGCATGCAATGGGTAAGATACAAAAGGAAGGCAGATGGGTTGCGCATAAACTGTCCGAAGACAACAAAAATCGACGGCGTCACACCGCACTTCATTTGCTTTCAAGGAACCGAAAAAAGGATTTTCTGCATAAAATTATTACGAGCGATGACATTGTACATTGTACGACAATCCCAAGCGCAAAGAATCAAGGGTAGACCCTGGCCAACCTTCGACATCGACTCCAAAGCCCAATATCCACGCCAAAAAGAATTTACTCTGTATCTGGTAAGATTGGAAAGGTGTGCTGTACTATGAACTCTTGAAACCAGGTGAAGCAGTTACGGCGGATCGCTACCATCAGCAACTCATCAATTTGAGCGACGCAATCAAAGAAAAGAGGCCATTTACTGGACAAGGAAGTCGCAAAGTCATCCTGCTCCATGATAATGCCAGACCACATGTTGCGAAGGCGACGCAAGAACAGATCTTTGCGTTAGGCTGGGAACTTCTCCCACATGCGGCGTATAACCCAGACATGGCCCTTCTGATTATCATTTATTCCGGTCGTTACAGCATCACTTGGCTGATACACACTTCAAAACAGAAGAAGAAGTCCGAAAATGCATCGATAACTTTATCGTCTCGAAGCTGGCGAGCCTTCTATCACCAGGGAATTCGCAAGCTACCCGAAAGATGGCAAAAGGTCATCGATGCCAACGGAGAATATTTTGATACTTAAGCTTTTTTTGTTTGTTTTTAAATAAAACTTTAATTTTGCAGAAAAAAGCTGAGAACTTATTTATACACCTACTATTTGGTGTGCTGTTATGGAATTTGGAGTCATTCCTTTGAGAAAGCAGGACGCTCGTGATTATCCGGTATGTTGCAATGTTATGCAATTTCCTGGGGCCCAGACTAAATGAACATGAAAATGCACCAGTGTAGTTCCAACAAAATGACGTTACCACATATATAGCGAAAAACTTCTCGAAAAGTTTTGGACAAATGTTTCGGGGACGCTTCATTTCATTACATGGTAACATTCTATGGCCGGCTAGGTCACCAGACCTATCTTCTTACGATTTCTTCCTCTAAGCATACTTGAAGGATGCTATTCGTAACGCGATCGCAGCAGTTCCAATGGAAATTACTCGGCAATCAATGCGAACTTTAAAGTGAGACTATAGGAATGAATCGCTCATGCGGGTAAACATTTAGACTATATCATCTTCAAAACAGGTTTATAACTAAATGACAAGCATTGTTCTGTGTAATAGTATAATAGGAACTAAATAAAATCTATGTTATTCTTCTTATTTTTGCAGAATCATGCATTTGTTAATAGAGAGAAGTACTTATAATTAGATTTGAGATAGCATAAAGCAGCATGTTGGCAAATGTTAGTAATTTTTAATTAAACTAGAGAGTATAAATTAAAAAAATTAATTTATATTTTTAAATCTGAATAAAAAGAGCTGTGTAAACGGTCTTCATTCATTTTTGATTATAATACAAAACTGATGACATTGTGTATAGGAAAATTGGCCAAATTTATAAAAATTTATACTCGGGGTGCCCAATTTTCGACAATAATTCCACATAAAGCTATTCAATCTTACAAATTACGCCGAAGTTGTCATTTAAGCGGAAAAATATTTGCAGATATTTTGGATTTATGTTAATAAATTCCAAATATAATATGGGCGCATAAAAAATAATATAACGGTTTTATTTGGTATTACCTCTGCAAGAATAAATAATAATTAATTAAGTGACGACAGCAAAACCGACTGCTACGGCTCTGTTGCAATGTAAAGTTTTAGAGAAATTAATCAGTAAATATTGTGAAACAATTTACGAGAGCTGTAGATAAGCAACAGCGGTGAATTAGGCGATCAGGTCAGTAAAGAATAAGCCAACCAGGCAACTAGACCTGCGTTAATTTAAAAATACATATATGTATATAACCAAGACAGGTTAGAAAGTAAAATTTGTGCCAAATTCATAGCGGGCTTCCGAGGTGTCGACCCGGGCTGATAGAAACGGTTAATCCCAGAGGTGCAACGCGGCAAATAGTACGGCCAGGGATGACTCAAAAAATTCTTATCTGCGTGTATAATTTGAATATTAAATACTACTATAATTTGAATTAAAGGAATAGAGTTAAGGACGCGAAAACGATAATTTACATAATTGAATAAACTTTGCAATAAATAGAAAAGAATCTACAGACGGAAAAAAAGGAAATGAGGTATAGAAATGGAAGACAATGACACGACACGGGCATTTGCAAGCCCGAGAAAACAAGTAGATCGCCAACAAAACCGAAACAAAAGAATGAGGACAAATTAGATGAAGTCTTAGAAACGCTACAGAAATTAATGCTAGATGTAAACCAAATAAAAATGGATCAAGGCGAGCATAATAAAGTTTTAGTTGAATTAGAGAAAGAAAACGGAAATCTAAAGAAGGAGAACACTAGCATAAAAGCTAACCTCTTCGAGCTAAAGAAAGAGCTAAAAGATACTAAAACGAAATTAGCACAAATTGAAACAGAGAAGAGATGAAATAATATAGGAATAACGTCATGGTTAGATAAGTCAGCGGAAATGAAGACAGAAATGAATAAGTTAATCAATAAAAAATTAGAAGTTAATGCACGGATTAAAACAGCTTTTAAAATTAGGGCAAAATATGTTTAATTGAATTAGAAAAAATAAAAAATTTACTGGAAGAAGAAAAAATAAAAGAACGACAAAAGGAAATTCGAAAAACTAAAAACTAATATAAGGACTGAACACAAAACAACGGACATAGCAAAGACACAGTTGTGTCAATATTATGACCAAACAAAAAATAAACCGGAAGAGGAATTCGAAAAGTAGAGCTGGAAGTTTTGGTCATAACAGAAATTAAAAAGAAAGGAAATTATATGATATTTAGTATAAAGAAGAAATGGTTTAAAAAAGAGAATGCAAAATATATAAGCAAATGGACGGGGATTTTGGATTTTGGAGGGAATATTAAAGATAGAAATACAAATTGACAATCACAACCAACTTTAATAGCCGCCCAATAAAGATAAAAGAAATTAAAAAAAAAGAAAAATTCTAGGATCAACTAACAGAATCTCTAGAGGATACCAAAAAACATTACTGATATTAAATAACCTTAATGGAAGGGTGGGTAAGAAAAATGAGAAATCAGGAGAAACAAAGACTAATTGATTTCTACATACAAAACAATCTGATAGTACCGAACTTCTATTTTGAACATAAAGATATAAATAAATATACTAGAGAAGTAGTCAGCAGGGGAGAAAAATCGATATTGAATTAAATAATAATAAACAGAAGATACAGAAGTAGAATAAAACATACAAGGGTAAAAGGAGGACTAGAAATATACTTTGATTACTACCTAGTGACATTTAAAATGAAGATAAAATTTGAAAGACAAAAGAAAAAGAAACTGGAGGAATAGTAAGTGGCAATAAAACTAAGGAAAAACAAAATGTACATGTTGGGAGAAGAAAAGACGGCAAAAAATATAAGAACAAATTGGAAGATGAGTTTAAAAGTAATAAGAATATTAATAATTTACTATTGAAAAACTACAAAACAATCTAGTGTAACGACGAGTTAAGGGAGGGAATGAAAATTAAGAAACAGCTGTGCAAATATACTTAGGGAACACATTAGTAAAACAATACAACAGATGCAAGCGTCAAAGATATAAAGTCAAAGTAAAACAAGCGAAATTAAAATGATGGGAAGAGTTTGGCGAAAGGATACAATGGGATTGCTTTGCAAATAAAAAACTATTTTATAAAATAGTAAAAAGGTAAAAAATGATAAAGCTAAATATATAAAAGGCAAAGACGTAAGTTTATTGGTAAAAGAAGATGATATAATAAGAAGATGGAAGGACTATTTTGAGGAAATTTTAACGATAAAACTAACGCAAGAAATAAAAATACAGAAAGGAAATGAACCAAACGGTACAGAACACATAGAACAAAGTAAAGTACAGGAAGAACTTAAAATAGAGGTGAAGCAGCAAGATATGGTGGAATAATTTTAGAAATGGTTAACAAGCTAGGCGACAAGGGGCTAGCAATGAGAACCAAATTAATAAAATTTAATAAAACATGACAAGAAAAGAAAATTCCTAAAGAGTGGGAGATAAGAATGCTATTGCTAATGTACAAAAAAAATAGACAGGAATGCATTAACTATAGAAGAATTACATTGTTATGAATAGTAGCCAAGATATACGATAGAATTTTAGAAAGAAAATTAATGAAGCAAATGGAACATCAGCTAGGGGACGCAAAGTGTGGATTCAGAAAGGGCCGAGGAGTTAAACAAATAATAGAAAAATTTACATCGGCTAAAATAGTTGTAGCATTTATTGACCTTGAAAAGGCATTTGATAGCGTTAAAAGGAAAATAGTGTGAGTTGAAAGATCTTCAAGAAAACGAAATGTACAGTGTTCAAAACCATATTTAAACCAATATTGATGTATAGAAGTGAAAGTTGAGTTTTTGCAAAGGATGTAGAAAGCAAAATTCAAGCTATGAAAATGAGACATAAAAAGGGATATAAAAGGAGTTACGAAAAGAGGTAAATTTAGAAATTACGAGATAACAATGCTAACAGCTAAGTTGGTTTGGACAAATGGTGCGGTTTGGAGAGAAAAGGACAACAAAAAGAGAAAGTGCCAGACTAAGAAAGTAGTGGACAGATCAAAACAAAGATCTGACCTAGAGTGAAGAATAAAAGTTGACAAAGAACAGAAAAAAATAACGAAATAAAATTATACTAAAGTGTAGATATAGTTATGCTAGTAAGATTGTAGAGTTATATTGTAGTAACTCTATGTTATATGCAATATTGTAATTTACCTTAACACCTAATGGTATATTAAGGTTGTTGATTATATATACCTTTACAAGAAATGACAAAGCATTTGATCCTATCCTTCAATAAACCAATAATTGTTTTACTGTAGTAAGGTACATAGCACAGTTTTGTTGAAACTACACTTTTTAAATTCCATACATTCCAATCGAATCAAAAAATAGTTATTTATTCTAACTCCTTTTTTTCGTTCATTTTGGAAAAAATGGTTAATTAGACATTTTTGACTCTATATTCGGCTTTTATGGTTCCGAATTCGACAGATTTATTCAGAAGTGTATTTGATTTAATTTTTGTTAAAGAATATACGACTCAATTTATGTTTATGTTAATTTTGTAAAGGTAGATCTCTAAGTCCAAATGTAAAGTCCGTCAAGTTGCAGTCGACTAATGGAATACTTTTTGTGCTCGGCAAGAAATTGATTGCGATTGATATTCACGTCCACTTCGTCGTTGTCATTGGAATTTGAGTTTGATTGAAGTGCAGGTGTTGTTTGATATGTAAATGGCTTAGTTGGCTCAAAATTTTGGTTTGAACGCCTCGATGGAATGACTCACCCCCCCCCCTCCCTAAATTTCACTGTAACTTTTGTAGATATTTGTTTAGTTCAACACTTCTTAAATATGATAGCTATAGCTCCACCAATTTGACCAACGTGCGCAGTCAAAAATAGAAAACCAGTTACTTGAGAGCTTTATTGTTCTAGAAATGGTTCAAACTAGTGTTATATATCTTTCATTTTTATGTTAGTCTAGTTTTTTGAATGTTTTATTGATTATTATATTCCCAACATTTTAATCTTACATATGTTTTTTTAACTGTTAAGCTTTTGTAAGCTCGAAAATGCAAATTTTCCTAGTAGGGGATGACTATAAATTAATTACGATTTCTCATTTTCGATGAACTATATATAAATTTTTGGTTTTCAAATATTACATGTCAGATAATGCCATTATTAAATGTTACAAACACTTGAGTTATACTTTAAAACAACATTTTAAGTGTCTTTTACATAATATCTGAATGCATTCCTATTTTTTGCCCTTTGAGATTTAATTGTAATTTTACTAATAAAAAAAAATGTGTTTAAAGCTTTGCTTCTTTTTATAAAATGTTGGTATTTTATACCTTTTGTACGCGCGTGCGAGTATATGTAGCTTTTTGTTAGTGAGTTTTTATTATTTAACGAAATAATATTATCGATTCAATGCGGAGATAAAATGAAGAATGGCAACGATAAATGCTATATTTTTAATTATATAAGAATATTAAGAGGTATATTAATATCTAGTAACTAGATAACAGAAGATAAGGAGCAAGATTACATTATGGAATTCAAGTACAACTCGATCAAAGTTTACAATTGTGTACAAAAAGAGTTTCAATTGTGATGTAAGTTTAAAAATGATGAAAAATAGAATTGAATTAAAATTGTCTAGTACTTGTACACAAAAACTATTTAATGTTAAATGAAAGAAAGGTGTTTATTTGATATAATGAGTTAACTTTGAATAGATAAACCATTTCAAATAATTTATATGAATTAATCAGCGAGTGGTGGAGGAAGCTGCATTATTTTAATACTTAAGCTGAGATTCTTCATATTGTATAGAAAATTTTAGGCATAACTGTTATATACTTTACGGAAATCAACATAATCAAATTAGTAGAATAATAATACATTTCGGTGGATGTGGGAAAGCAGGGTTTTGTAAAATATGTTTGAACTAATCTAAAAGAATGGAGTACGATAAATTCGCAAAAAAAGAATTTGAAGATCTCTACTTGATGGCGAACAAGGTGTGGTAGATAGAAAAAATAAATCAAAAGAATAATGCTAAGAAAGTGCACATTACAAAAGAAAAAGACGAGAAGGACAAAGAAACAATAGACAAACAATCTTAAAGAAGATATAAAAGATTGAAAATTTGGGACTGAAAGAGGAAAGAATAGAAGAAGGTTATGGTGAAAAATAAGACCTTTTAAATGCTGCAGTATTAAGATAAGTAATGAAGGATTAGAAAGGCAAAGTAACCAATAGTTTATAATAATGTACTGATAAAGCAAGGCATAATATTATGCTAATTAACAAGAGCAAAAACGATTACATTATCTTCTAAGTCAGTAAGGATTTGAAAATTGTTAGTGAGTGGTACTGGTTATGACAAACAGTTATATGGTTTGCTTTATTTTATTTTTTTTTAAGATATCGATGAATATTCTAGAATATTATCACTGATTTATATGACAAAGTGTAATTAGGAAAAGGCAATCAAATGATTAAAAATCGGATTAAAGTCAATAAGGCAATTATTTTTGTCTCTCAGAACATAAATAAAGATATAACAAGAATAATTAATTGAATTACTGATATGTTATAAATACAAGAAGATAAACATGACTACACTACCATCTCGTGGAACATGGCCAAAAACACTAACTACTTTAAAAGACATAAAAAAATAAATTATAAATTAAAATATCTTCCTTTGAGCTATTTGATAGAGATTTTTCAACTTTCTATTATTACAAATGTTTCAATGCGCCGACTTTGATAAATTTTGGTAAGATGTCGTCACCTCCACACGTTTTGTTTTTTATCATATTGCTTTCTATAAGTTTTACAACAAGTTCTTGTCTTCTTTATTCTATTCAGCTTTATTACGGGTTCTGGTTGATAGTGCTTGGAGCACTATATCATTTACATATGATAGGTTTAATAATTTGCTAGAAAAATCTGCCCAAAGAGCGATTCTGAGTTGGAAATTGTTAGAAATATGGACGCTCTTGTACTTTATATATGTATGTCTCTCTCTGCTGCACACATGCAGCGCAGCGCCGTCGCTGCCGCGTCGGCACCGCATAGAAGGTGCCTGATTCCCGAGCTGTACAGACGTGTGTAGGTGCGACGGTGAGATATTAGAATAAAGTTTCTTTTACATTAAAGTGCGTTGTCCTTTTGTCTCCTCGCAAGTATCCTGCCGCCCTCATTATTACATCAGAAACTACTTTCCATTTATTGAATTTTATAATAATAATTTCTGATTTTGTTATTCTCTCCACGCTCTTCCATCTTTTTCAGTGTCCTTTTTTATTGTGCTCTCTTATTTCTCTGGTTTGCTTTATTGATAGCTCTACACTATTTGCGGAACTAGTTTTCTGTACCCAGTTTTTTTCGACAACACCATAAATCTAGCTCTGCTTTCATTTATTGCCATTTTTCAATGGTCGCGAGATATATGTCTCCAGTCATTGTACTATACTTCCTCTATACCAGAAAATCACCTTTCTCATTTCTGGAAACATTATTCGTTAAGAATAAGGCGATTTTTATGCTGACGGTGGAGACTGCGGTTTTTGATAATAGAGCTGCATTTTTCTTTCTTACCAATCTTTATACACAAATATGCGATTATGATTTTAACGTTGCACTATATTAGTTAATCTAAGGCTTGCCCTAGCTGAGCATAGAAAGCATTTTTATCTTATATCTTTGACTCCCCCGTATGCAAATTAGAAAGATGCTAAAGTTTTGGTCATGGTGTGAATATTTAAAGCCAACTGTCTTCGAAAAATTTATAGCGAATATTTTATTATTCTTGTTTGTACTTTAGAAGATAATATCTGAGCATGATATGTTGCGCCTTCTCTTCTTCAGTTTATTCAGTAATTATTTCATAGCTACAACTTCCTAATATTCTAAGTCGCTATATTTTTTCCGATTTTGAGTTTATCTCTTATCCATGCGATAACTGTAATTGTGTGGTTTCGTAGTGTTGTACTTTTTTTAGGGAGGGGGGAAAACGAAGTAAGAGAGCCTTGTCCTGTTGTTCAACTAGGATCAGTGATTTTTTCGTTAGAGAAGTTTTGTTACCTTTCGAAGATCCCTCTTTTCACAAAGGAATGGGTTTTCAGGTGAGAAATTACTTCCCACTAGAGATATTTTAAATCAGAATCGGCTATTAGATATTAATTTTTAACTTATCTAACATAAGATGACCAGTAGTTGAAACATACAAGACTCGCTCGTACATGAAACTATCGGGAACTTCGTCCTTCTAGTAATATGATTATACAGGGTGGGCAGTCAAATAGCACTATTTGTAGGTATTAAAAAACAAACGAAACGTTTTTTCTTTTTTATTTGCTGCAAAAAATGTTAAGGGAACAAATGAAAATCGGTATAAAAGCAAAAAAGTTTCACTTTTTGAATACCACTCCAGGAAGATCGTGACCATTATTTTGTACATATTTTTACGACATGTCGTAGTGCTGCAGGTGATATTGCACAAACTTCTTCTGCAATCCAGTGTAGTTATTGGGCGAGTCTCCAAAATCTACGACTTAAGATATCACCATAAATAATAATCACAGAAGTTCAGGTCTGACGAATTTGGAGGCCACTGAACATCCCCATTCTTACTGATGAGGTGGTTCGAAAAAAGGTTTTTTATAAAGTTCATTGAAGCCCTAGCTATGTGACTAGTTGCTTCATCTTGTTATAAATGAGGTTTTTCATTCACAGGAAATCGTTAAAATTCTGGAATAAGGAAGGTTTCCAATATTTGAATATAGCGCGCTGATGTTGCAGTAACTGCATGGCCATCATCGTCCTCGAAAAAATGCGGGCCAATTATTCTATTCGAAGAAATTTAAAACAAAACTGTAACTATGGCCGAATGGAGAAGGCGTTCGTAAAGTTGTAGGGTTGACAACAGCACAATAGCAAAAATTGTGTTTATAGATATGTCCACTGAGATGGAAATAAACTTCATCCCTCATCCATAGATTGCTAATGAGCTGTGGGTTTTCAAGCAGCTGTAATATGTGCTCACAAAAACTAACGCGGATAGGAGTAAGTCATCATGCAAAATTCCCCCTACTGTCCAAGAGCAACGCTGTGGCGCCTGACAGATCTTCGAAGGCTTCTTGTAATCGCTACTCGTACAGCCTCCACATTCTCGGGGATTCTAACAGTTCTTGCACTACCACCTCTTCTTCTTATCGTTTGAACGTTGTACGTAAATTGTTAGCCCTAACAGAAATGACTTTTCTGTTTGTAACAGGAGCACGACTTGGAAGATGAAGATGAAAATGTAGGCGGAACGCGCTCCCGGCTTGTACGTAACTTCGACAATTTTCTAAATACGCAGTTAACAGCAAAACTAAAAACTAAACTTCCTAATGGATTGTGAATGTCGCTGTTTATTTTCCCTTTCACACCTTTACCCTAACTATACAAGCTTCTTAGAAACGTGCAGTTTGAATGTCCCACCTTGTATAATAATTGTAACCTATGTTTATGCAGATTTTTAATTTTCTATTACCATTATTGAAATTTACCAAATAACCATATCAAATTATATTCTTATAAATTTTTAAAATTATATCATTTGCCATTTCTTGTTAATTATTGCATTTTAATTTATTTAATTTACTATTTTATTATAATTTCAAATATTGAATAGAAAGTCAACTTTTTGGATGGTAATAGGGTAAGTTATTTTAAAGAAAGCATTTCGTATAAATGTGTGCTCCTCTCGTACATGTCTACAAATGTATGCACTTTTATTTTTAAAGGGATTTCGTTTTATTCAGGAACACCATGTATATAAATGTAATAACTTCTCATTTAGTTAACATTAAAATGTTTTTTTTAGTTTCCTTATCCTATAATAAGGAAAGTAATGTAATCGGCGGAAATTTGACCAGCTTTTCACATTTCTGGACGAAATATAGCCTCAGGACACCAAGAAAGTTGGTTTGGGCCATTGGTCCGTGTGTGTGTGTGTGTGTGTCTGTCGGTCTGTCAGTGAACAGGATATCTCGAGAACCGTAAGAGCTAGAGACTTGAAATTAGGTATGCAAGTTACTTGTAGGTAGGGGACGCAGTGCGAAGCTTTTGGTAAAAATCGGCCAAGCCGTTTGGTCGCAAGGTCGCAAAATCGGTCGCAAAGCGGTCGCGAATCTAAACGGTTGAAGATACAAAAAATTTATGAGAATAAAAATGATTTGTTATTACAAGATAAACATGAATTTAAAATAAAAGTTGGTAAAATAGGAACTCGAAAAAAATTGAAGCTCAGGATTTTTAATATACCGGGTGTTCATAAAATGTTTCGGGAAATTTATATTCCCGGATAGATCAGACCGAGACGAATAAAAAATTACAATGAAATTTTTTGATCCGAGGTCAAATAAATAAGTTATAGCCGATTAAAAATTAATTAAACGGACCAATCACAGCGCGCTCGGAGAGCTACCGGGCCGACTTGTAGGACGGGCGGGAGGAAGGGCGGGGGCGCTTGGCCGCTAGGAGGGAGCACGCAGGCGATAATGGCGAGGGCCGTGCAGCCGAGCTCGCACGGTTACCTTCATTGACGTAGCAAAATTTTAAGTACGAGTCAATTATTGTCTTGTACTGTTTATTTTAATCAGCTTTCGAGTGTTGGACTCGCGCCACGTCCTTTTTTAAATTAACAAATTTTTAGACGAGAGCAGCGCAGAGCCGAGACGATGGACAAGGACGATGGATAAGGAAAGTCGTGTGATGTTCACACCAGATTTTTTTGTTTATACGTACTAAACAATTTTGATGCGATTCTACTTTATTATTATTTACTTTTTGCATTTACGTAATAATTAAAACGCTAAAGTGCGTTATAAACTTTGAACAGGTATTTGAATTTGTATTTATAATCTCATTACCTATTTGCTTAGATTATTAATTATTATAATAATACACACTTTAACATATTTATAGCATGGCAAAAAGTCTGTTATCTTCACTTCTCAAGATTCATGTTATTTCATTAAATAATAATAACGAATGAAGAAAATGCAAAAAAGTATGAAACATCAATATTTTATGAGAAGATGCCAAACATAAAGAAATTCTTAAATTAATTAAATTATAATTAAATACAATTTTCTGTAAAGCACTTAATGTAGTTAGCTAATAATTGTTGTGAAAAACAAATTTTTTTTTGATTTCGCTTAAACGTAATTTAACCTTTTTATTCAATGAGATTATTAGTCACTCGACTCCAGTCATCCTTATTGATATTTTAGTCGCGTTATGTTTAGTGTCCATAAATTATATGATAATATTCAAATTAAAAAATAAGTAGCTAGCCTTGTAAAATGTTATTATTTTAATTATTAAAAACTTTTGCGACGTTCATTTTTGTAATTAACAGCTTTTGTAATTAGATTTTGGGTAAATTATTAGTGATAATTGGTAACCCACTTACCTAAAATGCCATTTATCTTTGACAAAATGTCCAAGTAGACGGTAGATTCTGTGTCGAAGAGATGCATGCTTTGGACTACATCAAACATTACATCGTTGCAGGGCAGCGTTTTAACAATGAGCGAAATCTTCCGCTCGTGTCCACTGTAATAAATGGACGCTAGGAAAGTTAATAAAAAAGTAATAATACTGACTCATTTCCGATGGTGTATGTTACAATGGTCCTGTAGATATCGCTGGTGTAATTTTCACCCACAGGGATGGCGGGTTTACTGAAGCAACTCGAAACCTGGACGGTCTTGTCTGCGAAATAGCTCACTAATGCTTTTTGGCATATATCGGTCGTGATTTCGTCTGGACTAATCATAGCTACTATTTCACTTCTACTACTGTAGAGTACACTCGTGCAGCGGTACACTCGCAGGTGTTCAGCCTTCGGCGTGCGGCGTGACTGTGATGCTGCTTTCGCGGTTGCCTTGTTGAGAATTATCATTATTTGGTGATAATTATTGATAGTCAAGCTTTACACGTTACGTCACTAGGCTGTTTTTGTGATGTTAATATTAATGAATACGACTTAATAACACACAGTTAAAGGATTAAACTTTATTTTACAACACCGTTACAGCTTAAATACCTTTACACCGTTTTAATGTACGGCTACATTTATCTAATTAAATAGCAGTTATTTCCACTTTATTTCTGAGGATCACTAGTTCTGTAATATATTTATATGTTAATAATAATCAAATACTCCCAAGTCATCAAAATAAGGTAGTAAATACTCCATGTGCTTTCTATAGCGATCGTTGTTGTAAACGTAATAAAGGAAGGAATCCTTGCTGTCATTTCCGGTCAGTATGTTTTCAAAGTTGGCATCCTCTCTGTCTGTAGACTTTATTAATGGCATAACTGTGATTGAAGTTATAAAACCTGGAATAAAATATGTTACGAAATTAAATGATAATATAGAGTACGTAAGTTAATTATGCTTTAACCTTCGACTTCTTGGCAATATTAAAATAAAAATATTTTTTTTTACTGAAGTTTCGGTGTGTAAACATATAAAATCAGTAGAGTTTTTCACAAAGAGAATTTGGGGAATTCTATAAATTCAGCGTTTTTTTAAGGGAAACTCTTCATGAAACTTGTTAATTTTAAAAGCATTGCATATAAAGATATTAAATAAAAACAGTGTCTTTTTAGCCTAATTAATTGTTTTCTATAATTAACAAAGACCTATTTTTCAAATAACAAATATTTTTTGTGGCAAATTGTCACAAAGAGTAAAAACTAGGTTTAATCGACAACAGCAACTGAAAAAACACAGAATTAATTAATACATATTATATATTGCGCACAAGAATTATTTAGTAAACACGAAAGCAAAAATTCAAAAATTGTTATATTTAAAAAGTCGTCGCCATGAATATTTTTTTTTACTTTAATTTTATTGTTTGCGAAAATGTTGTGTTTTTATATTATTTATGTAAATTAAAATTCATAAGTTTAATTTTGTTTCCTTTATTGCTGATTTTAATCTAAAAACCTGAACTTAATTTTAGTAATATCAATAAAGGACATTATAAAACGACATTATTAAATTGTACTAAAGTCTATATTTCGCAAATGGCTGATAAAAAATACAAAATTGCAATCAGCCGAACAAGCCGAGTTTGTGAATATACAGGGTGTTTTAAAAATAATTATCTGATTTAAAGAAATTATAACATATAACAATGAACTGTTAGAAAGAGGGAATTCTCGAGTCATGCGGTTATTGATAGGTAGCACCAGCGCACTTCGTTCACTTGGCACTTTAGTATTTGTCAAGATGACGACTGGACAACAGAAATCATTTTGTGTTCTACGCTTCGCAAAGTGCGAGTCTGTAAGAATTGTTCAGCGTGATGTTCAGCGATAATAAGGGTTGTCTGTGTAAAGAGAAATCCATTGATCGTCCCCGTCAAACGAAGATGTTAAGCGCATCCTGCTGAGTTTCGCATGTAGCCCCCAAAAATTCATTCACCGTGCCGGTAGAGAACTAAACATTTTGTCAACATCTGTCTGGCGTGTTGTGCGGCGACGTTTTATTATAAAATAGTACAGAATTCAATTAATGCAAGCTTTTCATGCAGGTGACAATGTGCAGTTTAGTGAATTTATCCTCCACAAGGTGACAGAAAATAACGATGTTGAAACACGTTTGGCGTGTTCTGATAAGTTAAGTGGTAAGATAATACTTCATGATGTCAGAATACGAGGTACGGAGCAGTCACATCAAATTGTGCAGCATGAGAAAGATTTCCTGAAACTGAATGTTTTTTACGCCATTTCTTGGGAAAAGGTGTACTGTCTCTTTTTCTTCTGTCACAGGAGTCACATATCCAGATATGTTTAAAAACTATTTTTCCCGTAGTCAGAGACTAATTCGAATGACTTTAATTTTTAGCAGCACCACCACACTGGAATCTGGAAGTTCGAGAATTTTTGAATAATCAGACTTCACGACGATCGATGGGTCGTATGGGACCTAATGATTCAGCTTTACGTCACTGGGCTCTAAGATTGCCGGAGCTTACTGTGTGCGATTTTTTTGTGGAGTTTTATAAAAGACTGCGTTTATGTGCCTTCCAACTACAGTGGTCAAACTGTTTGGGATGAATTTGGCTACCCAAGGAGAGCATATTGAGTACCTATGATTTGATATGTGAAAAAACGTCAAGATTAGCTATGTCACATAAAATTTATCTTAAGTGTCTATGTTCATTATTTTTCATAATGTAAACATATTAAATGAGATACCATGTGCTTTTGGTTACTAATTAAACAAGTTTAAATTACTTCTGTAATTAAATAGTTAAGCAATCGAAATCGAACAATTGGCCGCAATAAACAGAGACAGCAGCAACTTTTCAATTTTGGATACTTTCGGTGCGCTTCCGACTCATAATTATGCTGTTTCTGCGCTTATTTTGATTTTTTCATCGGTATTAGTTAGTCCCAAATTGTATTTTATTAAGTTTCCTTAATTACAACTGTATGCATGTCACCCGTTTTTGATCAATTATTAAGAAAATAACGGCTTTGGTACAATTTAACAATGTCGTTTCATAGTGTTCTTTGTTATTTTACTGCATTACGTCGTTCGAAGAGATTGGGAAACGAGCAGCTTAAAAAAAAAATAAATTTGACAATAATTAAATAAAATTTGTACATGAAACTACAGATGAAAATAAAATCTATTCCATAATCTCATGTAGACTTTATTTAACATCCTTAAATGTTACATTGAAATGTCTTTTCAAGCAGTTTTATGATAGGCAGCGCATAGTTTCTGTGGAGAATGCAAGTATAACTATAAAAATGTCGCATGATTTCATTCGGCGCTCGTTACAACCTCAATTGAACTCTGGAGCTCATTTTGTCTTCCGATTTGGGTTATACTTGAAGGTATTTAAACACATAATAAATGCTTCAAAATTGACGTATAGTTTTCATAAATTCGATTTAACATTAATTTGTGTGGCCGTTCACTTTTTCAACAAACATTTTTAGAACTGCACGTAACATTTTCTTTATTTTTTTGAAATAAGGGGTGAACTCAGACGAATATTAAACCCCAATTACGTATTGCATCTATCAAAGGTCGTTTATAAAACTATCCTGACCACTCTGCGACTACTTTATGTTTCATGATATACTTTGCCAAATTTTTCAAAGCGCCTCGGTATAATTAGAATTGGAATTTTTTAACCGCAATTGCTTACGACATGAATCTTCATGCTGTACAAATTTTTGTTTGTTGACTTTTTATTTTGATATTTTGCATTTTGTTACCTTGTTTATACTTATTTTTGTTCTGTCTGGATTGAGATTATAAAAACGTAACATAAATCAGAACAAATATTTAAATGCTACAAGATGTTTTGCAGCCATGGCTTGTTGTATTTAGTGTTTAATCCTGCTAGTTTTAAATTAATATTTAATAGATAGCTCTATATAATCATAGTTGTTTTAAAGAGAAAACATAGAAATCTTGTATAATAAATCAAATTTATATAAGTAAATTGTGCTTTGTATTATACGAAAATATATTTTTTACTTGCTTTACCTGTTGATTGTTAAATATACGAGTGCGCGTTTGTCATACAAATAAATAAGTTATGTCTTAAGTATATTTAAAAATATGTATAAGAAAAAAGGTTTCAAATAGCAGGAGCAAGATCAAAAGAGTTTGCTGGGAGAAAGAAATCTCGCAGGGGGCTAGCCCCAGCCCCCTCCTATTTACAATAATAACAAATTAATTAAAAACACTAGTAAAAGAACGAAAAAAAATATTCAAACAACAATAGTATCCTAAGATCTAAGGCTGATAAGAATGGGCACACTAATGTACGCAGACATTTTACTAATAGCGGATTCTAAAAAAATAAGAAACAAAAATACACGGAAAAGTAAAATAAAGGCCATAAATGAAAAACAATTAAACATAACACATCAGAAAGTAACAATCTATAAATACCTAAGAAGCTTTATAACGAATGATGGGTACGTAGATGTGAAAATAACAAACACGGCCAGAAAATAAATTAAACTCTATTATGCAATGAATGCAATACTGAGGGAAACGGAATTAAAACGAAAATAAAATTAAAACTTTATAATGTCATAACAATTCTAACACTGTTATACGCAAACGAAACTGGACATTACAGAATAAACACGTAGAAAAGATCGAAATGTATAAAATGTATAAATAAAATAGAATTACTAACAAAACTATCAAAGAGAAGACTAAACAAACAACAATAATGAGCAAAATACAAAAAAGACAGTTAAACCGGTTCGGCCACATGACTAAATTGATGATCGAAAGGATTGAGAGTAGCAAAAATACAAGAAAATGAGAAGAAGAAAGCCAAGAAAAGCATGGCTACAACGAATAGTAGATGTGGAAAACGAAAGGGGTAAAACAATAAAAGGGACAAAGAAAATGACGTTAAACAGAAAGTATTGGAAGAAATAGGTGGATGAAAAATTAACTTAAATCTGACATCCAAATTGGCACAAAGAAAGAGGGAAGGAAGAAAAGAAAATTTTAAATTTGAAATACTTTTAAGTACAAAGAAAAATGTTTCCCCCAAATAAAAAAGAAAAGGAAAAGTAAAATACAAGGTATAATTTTTGGGACGCCATACAATTGTTTAGTCCTTGACAGAAATTGTTGTTTTATTTTGACTTAGACATTCACAGTTTTTTGTGAAATATGATCGAATTGCTAACAAACACTTTGGAGCAAGTTATCAGCTGTATTATTTTAATATTCAATATTTCACATTTTTATATAGTACCAAAGTGTATATTCCAAATTTGAAAACGTTATTGTTAATATAATAATAAGCCACTTCTAATAGTTTTTTGCATTTTTTGAAGCAATAAATTAATAAATTTTAGAGTTCGATAGCTTATCTTATAGATTTTTCTATTCTCTACATAAAGTTTCAGTGAAGTACTAATCTTACATTATTACTTATTTTTCTAGAAGCCAAAAACTAATTTTCTCCACCTTTTAACATTGTTTAAAATTATTCCACCTGAAAATTTTCTGCAGAGAATATATATATACATTTTTATTCTAAGAATGTCTTCTATGTGACTTTGTTATCAATTTTGTTAACAATTTTATTACGAGAAAACTCTCTAATGATTTGCCTATACTGTGTTACCTGCCCCCGATTTCGCCGGGGTTGATATTACCTGGCCCGAAATTTTTCGTGCAACACAAAGCCCTACTTTGGAATTTGTAATCACAAAGGAATGCTACATGAGGCCGACCTTGTGGTGCCGTGTGCAAAATCGGGGTTCTTGACCTACCGCGCCGCGTCGTCCCAAGCGGTCCCGAGTCGACCCGAACGCCACCGACCATAGCCGCCACGGCATTTTCCAGTCAGGGCAAAGGCGCCCCCGGTGTCCACCAATCCTAGCCAAACCCTACATTCCCCAGCGGGCTCAGCGTGCGTCCACCCTGAACTCTGCACCCCACCAGCAGAGTGGGGCACGGCTGAGCCCTTAAAACCTGAGCCACCGAAGAATTCACGCTCAGTCGCCAGCTCCTTACGAAGAAATCATCAAGTGTAATCAGGTGAGTCCCCTTTGGCTTCTTTTGCTGCTTGCCGCCCGGATCTGCTGCTCGCTTTCCGGCTCCGCCGCCCGGATCTGCTACCGCCCCAGCTGCTCGCTGCCCGGCTCCACCATCGGCCCTACTACACGCCGCCCAGCTGCGCTACCGCCCCTGCTGCTCGCCGCCTAGTTTCGCCACCGGCCCCGCTGCTGCACCTAGCTCGCGGCCCGTTGCATCGCATACTTTAAGTCGTAGGTTAAGTTCTTGTAAATTAACTAAGTAGGTTAAGTTAGCGTAATGTAGGTTAGGTTTGTAAGGTTGTAAATATAGTTCTAATTGTAAATTGAAGCCGACGCTTCGTTTTTTTAGCCTTCCGTGCCCCACGTGTTGCCGGTCGTAGTATCCCGACGCCCGATATATCACCGCTCGGGCCCGACCTGGTAACAACTGAAAGTATCATAAAAACTGCTGACCCTGTGTATACTGTGTATAACAAAGAGTTAGTGACTATCAATGTGGGTTCAGGAGTAACCGATCGGTAATGGTTCAGATACTTACATTGAACCAAATAATGGAAAATAGACACAATCAAAGATGTCTCTACATATAGTTTTCATAGATTTTTGACAAGTCTGTGACACTATCGATCGAAGATTCTGTATGAAGCCATGATGAAGTTAACTGTCCATAGAAAATTAGTCAATTTACTGCGGATGGCACTAGATGTAAGATGGGCTTTTTTCAGATATTTTTGAAGTAACCAAGGACTACGTCAAAGAGCTCCATTCTCAACAGTACTATTTAATGTGTTACTAGAAAGCATATTAGAAGAAACTGGTATATACAGAAATGTAACCATTTATCAGCATAAACACCAAAATTTAGGGTATGCTGATGACATTGGGCTTATTGCAAAATCAAAAAAATTTGGTGTGAACATCACGCGACTTTCCTTATCCTATTATTATATATTATACTGGGTCCATCGTCTTGGCCCTGCGCTGCTCTCGTTCCGGAACTTGTTATTTAAAAAGAAGGACGAGGCGCGAGTCCAACACTCGAAAGCCGATTAAAATAAATAATTGACTCGTACGTAAAATTTAGCTATGTCACTGAAGGTAACCGTGCGAGCAGAAATTATGTTACTGTACAACCAGGTAACGATCGTACCATTTATAAAAGCACAGAGAATCCGGTGGTTGGGACGTGTTGAGAGACTATGAAAACAGGGCTGTACGAAATGTAATGAAAAGAGAAGTGGGCGGAAAATGCACAGGCAGACCCCGAGAAAAGTGGCTAGAAGTGATAAAAGAAGACTTGCGAAAACTGTACGTAGACAACAGTACAATAGAACAAACAAATTACTGCACAAAATGTAAAAACAACCATCTCCTACTAAAATAATCAACCAAAGCTTACTTGGTGATTTTCAAATTCCAAATATGAATAAGCTACAACTACAAATAGTTGAGAATGCACCTTAAGGCACAACGATATCTTTATCACTATTTCTACAAGCAATTCGAACAGTGAATGGTACCCAACTAATTTGCATTACACACAAGAATTTTTATTAATAACCGAATATCTATAGCTATCTGATATTAAGCGAGTAAAAAATATCACTCGAAATAATTAAATGTGAAGTAAAAGCTAGTATTGTCTTTATTTAATTCACTTTTTGTTCATTTCTGTTGACTACAAGTGTAGAAAGTATAAATAAACTTAGAAATTTAAAAATGTCAGACAAAAGCGCAATACCTACGTGAAAATTAAAACGCGCAATGATTTCAGATGTCAATATACAGAAAACTGAATGCCAATTGAATATTTATAATGCATAAATGAAAATTGTAACAGTGTTAGCAAAGGTATTACAATATTTATTGAAGAATTATTTGAACCGTCATAATTTTCTAAGACATTAAATAAAACTTTTTATGTCTACTATTACTTTAGTAACTTGATAGTGCAGAAGGAATATCAATTACGCCTACTTGATTTAGTAACTGCAACTTTTTTTTATAAGAAGATGTAAATAAATCTAAGAAGTGGAATTTTTGAAAAGTTTCAGAAACATGATGATTAACTGCGTACTTTCTTTCAATTGGCATAGCTACGAGTTAGAAATGTTTAAATCAAATTGTATATAGATAGTAAATTGTAACGACAGATTTTTGAAAAAAGCTTTTTGCATCATATACTTGGTCTATGCTTATTTTCAACGTAGCACAACGTTGAATAAACTTGAAATATATATTATCTTAACAAAATCATATTATTACTTTTCATGCAAATCATCCAATAATTTATGATAGAAGTAAATAAATTATTTACTTAATTTATCTTTTAGTTTTACTGTCGATTTTAATTGCGTCTGTTTTCTTGTCATTTATATTAAACAAGTACCATGGACCAGGAGGCAAAGTTTTACTAAAGCTTTTAATAATAAAAACACTATTACATCGGGTAAAATAATACCCCCTTATTGGTAGATGGCGATCGAGTTGTACATCCTTGAGCAGCACAAAGCCCGCTATTGTAGTGGTCGTCATGGCGTGGTGCGGTAGATATAGTGCGTTTGTGGGGAAGACTATAATATTGTAAGCTCATAATTTTCGATAAATTGGTTTAGCATTAAAACGAAAATCACCCTATAAACCTTGTAGCGTTCGGACACCCGAGAATATCATGGGAATGAAAGAGATTGTTGTCACATCGCCACAAGGTAACACGACTAACCGCTTTCTGACCGGAGCGTACGAGGATTTTACACTGTGATCTCATCTTTCATTCATACAAAATGATGGCCCAGAAACTTAAAGAATGATGACGGATGCATTGTGACAATTGTTCCAGCTGATGCTCTTGTGCTCAGTAATGACCAAGCTTATTTTCATTTATCAAACTTTGTCAATAAGCAGAATTTTTGGTATTGAGCCCCTCTAGAACTATACCAGTGACCTCTCTCCACAATTGTTGGGTAATTGTTTGGTGTATTGTAACGGAATTTGCTACATCTACCCGCTATATTGGGTTGTTGGAAATGCACCACTGCAATTTCAACAAGATGATGCTACCTCACATGCGACAAGAACTTCTCGAGAAGTTCTAAGGCAAATGTTTTCAGGCCGCACCACCTTATTATTCACCAAATATGTTCATTCTGTCTGGATACCTAAAGGTTGAAGTTTTTCAGCGCAAAGCATGGATTAGTGAGGAATTAAAGTATGCGATCGCAGAAGTACAATTGAAAATGAATCTGCAAGCAATGCGAAACTTTAAGGTGAGGCTGCAAGAGTGTATTGCTTATAAGATCAAACATTTGGACGATATTACTTCAAAACTGGTTGACAATTAAATGATAAGGGTTGTTCTGTACCATTGTAAGTTAAGAATTAATGTTTCACATGAAAGTTCGCAAGTCAACTATCGGCAAGAAACGTGGGGTTTATTTTTTTGCATTTCCTCTGAAAGTACTGCCGCTTTTTTACGTTATGGGGACAAACGCAGAAGTAAAGTAACGAAACCTAACCAAATATTTGTTTTCGAAGGATATGCGGTAGTTTGTTGAAGAACAAAACAAGTGCGTTAGAACCACAGGAATTATGTTGAAACGTAAAGTTTTGCTAATTTTCTATTTTTTAAACTTTATGAATACCTGAACAGATGCGTAATAAATTGCTGGCTTTTTAAAACTGACAAAATGCTACTAAATTAACAACGTATCTAATGTAAAAAGACAAAAATTTATCTAAATAATATTTAAACATTTAATTATAAGTAAGTCCAGTAAAAATTATTTAAAACAAAAACAAAACAAGTTTGTAAAGCATCATGCTTAAATCATTTAATAGTTAAAAAAATATTGTTTATTGAATATACCTGCTACGGAATGATATTTATAATCGTTAAGTTGGAAACAAAACTTTGATATATTGTAGGTAAATTCAAATAAAAAAAATTGAAAATAAACGTACCGTAAAAGGCCCTTGAATGGAAATCGTGCAAAAACTGCTTCCTTGTGGGCACCCTTTCCAATGGATAATTAAGTTTAGTTAGGGTGGCTAGCAAACGTCCATAATACCGATCTAGAATTAAATACAAATGTTCTTTTCTGACTTCTATCCTCGGACTAGTTGTCCAAAAGTAATGCAAATCGATAGCCGGGCTTGAATACACTACCATTTGGTAGTCAACCTGAAACTTATTGTTAGAGCACGGGAATGTGCTAGCGATTACTTACTTACATATCTAAGATCCTTTATTTTCCCCTCCGGAGTGTAAGAGAACATAAAGTTGTTAACGTGGGAATCTCCGTGGTTTAACACATTAAAGCCCCCTAGCTTCCTGCTTGCCACTGCCATGGTTTTTGACGCAATTTTTTCTCGCAGTGGTTTGAGTTTCATGCTGTACTTTTCGAATCCTGAAGGCAAACTATAGAACAACTTCAGTTTTCTCCGCACAAAAACTTACCTGGCCAATTTTTGCAGGCTTTACTCAGAGCATCCCACCCAACTTGTATCCATTTTGTAATTATATTATTATCTGAAATCAAGCCCCTTTCAAAGTTGGTTGTCACGGAGGGGACCTTAAAAACATCAAATAGTTACGGCTCATGTTAATTATGTTTACTATACGAGACCTTTTCACATAAAACCAAAGATGCCGCATGGAAAGATGCCATTTTGTCGATGATTGAAAGACAATGTTCTAAATCAAGACCCTGCTGACGAGCACACATTTTGAATCCTTGTGCGGACAAGTCTTCAAACATAATTAACTTGTATGGGGTTTTCGTGTAGTAAATTAGTTTTGCTGATAAAGTCCAGTATTCTCCTAAAACATGTATTGTGATATTACAAAACAGCTATACTTTAACAGATTTACCGAGTATATTATAAATAGCTGGCAAAATTCGTTGGTACATTTCGGCCTCCTTTTCGAACATCTTGATGTCTCTTACCAACTCAAGAATTTGGCACGTGCCGTCTAACGTGCATTTCACGATTACCGATAGAGACTGTTTATTTTCACTAAAAATTATAGGTAATATTAAGTAAAAATAATAGTGAAAAATAACCGTCTTACCCGGGTACGTTTCTGTATGTAACGCAAGTGCGGAAAATGTTGCTGGTGTAATTGTCCCCCGCTGCAACAGCTGCTGAATTGCTATACCCAAGAACTTCAACCGTCTTGTCGCCGAGAAATTCTCGTAGACCATTTTCGAACAGCTCTTTCGTGACCCACACCGGAGCGACCATTTTAGATTAAATGCGTGTTAAGTTGCCTTCTACTATAAATAATTAAAAGTTAAATAATAAACTGGTCATAAGTTATTTGTTATGGTTTGTGATAAGCAGGCAGCTTCACTATTGTATATTAAGCGATTATTATAATTTTTGGCAAATATTTGCATTTACGCAAATATTTGAATTACTGCTTAATTTATGAGGTGACAACATAACAAATTCAAATAAAATGAAAATTATTGCGTTTTTTAAGAAATGTGCAATTTTAAAGTACACTATTGTGCTATTAATAATATACAACTGATAAGAATAAGAACTTGAAAATGTCAAAATGACTACGAGTTGTAAATAAATTTCGTAAAAGTAATCTCTTTAAAGCAAATAAGACAATAAATTTAGATTATTTGGAAGGTTGCACATACGGTAGTAGAAATGATATGCAATAATATTTACAAATGTCAAAAGTTGTTTGGATGAAAGTAAAATGTGAAATATATAAAAGTGTTGTTTGTCTAGTAATAAACTACGCATCCAAAACAAGACAAGAAACCATAAAAACAAACTACAAAGTGAGATAGAAAAAATGAGGGGTTTAAAAAAATAAAAGGTAAAACAAGAAGATATAGAATACCCAATGTGAATATAAGAGAAAGCTGCCAAG
Source organism: Sinelater perroti (assembly GCA_036346155.1). Classification (NCBI taxonomy): domain Eukaryota; kingdom Metazoa; phylum Arthropoda; class Insecta; order Coleoptera; family Elateridae; genus Sinelater; species Sinelater perroti. The sequence continues at coordinate 1,316,183 of JARFIY010000303.1, read as the reverse complement.
TCACAAATGTATCAAAATAGCTGGCAGATAAAGGTCTACAATTGAATGACCACATATCAAGATTGCACCAGAGTAGTCTAGTAAGGACAGCAAGAGATAATGGATCAAAGGGAAGAAGAACCGTAGATCGTCCGAAGAAGAGGTAGAAAGACAACATGATTTAAAAAGGAAGAATAAAAAAGAAATTTGTAAATGAACAAACTAGTAGTTTATCAAAGACGACAAAGAAGTAGAAGAAGAAGAATATTATTTAATTTTCATATTTTAAAAAATACTTTTCACCAGACTCCATGCGCTTTCGTATCTTTTGGAAATAATTGTCAAATTTTTGTTCATCGGACATCTTTAGAAGGCCCATTGTTAGAAAACTTTGTGTCACAAAACATAAGTTTTTCACTTGTGACAATTATTATTGAACATATCGCTGCACTATGAATCGCATCGATCCATCTGCTTGTCTATTAAGACATGAGGTGTATAAAGGTAATAAACATTTCCATTTAAAGGTATTTATGTAGAATAGTATAAATCGGTAATGTAGAGGTGTCCAAATATCCTTATGACTGGTTGGTTAGGTTTGAGCATATTCCTAGTATCGATGTTCTCCTCCGTAACAGACGAGAACGGATATGCTGCATCTTCCAGATTGAAATTTTCTCTCTGGAACTTCCAAGTCTTATGCATGTGTGCAATGAGAAAAATCACCTCTTAACACAGAAGCCATTTCCTCCAAACGCTAATTAATACTCACACTAGGTGCATAGTTACATCGCAAAATTGCCTAGTATTCCGTTATCAGTTAAGTTGATATTGCAAGCTTTCTTCACTGACACATTTAAGAGTGTTAGTTACTCAGATGTCGTTCTAATGGCCGAACTAAAAGTTTGAACCTGTATAAACACGCCTAAACTTGCCACAACGTGCTTGTGTCATATTGTAGATCTTTTATTATATCTTTTGTAATCATTTAAAAGCTTGGTTATACTGCATTTGGTACAATTGATTTATTTATTATCAAATTCTTCAAACGGGGATTTTCATTAATTTTCTATTTTTAAGTGTTTTTTTTTGGACAAAACTTAAGGTGACACTTTGGAAAGTAATATTTCAATTACTTCTGTTAAATTTTTTTATTTTATTGGTTATCTATTGAATATATTGATTTCGTACATGTTTTTTTAATACTCCTGTGTTTTGTATTATTATTTTGTTGACTAAATACAACAGTTTAGCTTCTTTACTTTAGCTTTTAATAGTAACAGATGTTTTTGTTATTTTTTATCGTAGAATGAGTTGTTGATGCAGTATGTAATTGTAGACTAACTATTCAATAGATTTATGCTAATTCGTTATTTTATTAAGAAAGATATATTTAGTTTATAACAAATATTTTAATGTGTAATACCAAACTAAAACAAAAAGCTAAAAGAAAACTGGTGGGGCGAAGGAGTAGAGGAGATAATAGAAGAAAAGAAAAGGTGTATACATTTTGGCTGACAAAACGAGATCCGGGAGCAAGAGCAAGATATAGAGAAATAAACAGAGAAGTAAACGAAGTTTAGACAAAAGATGCTTTAGAGTGGAACAATACATAGTATGAACAAGAACAATAAAAGCATTAGAGACGATAACAACTTCAAGAAAAGAAGGTAAATTTAGTAAGATACCAATGAATGAATGGCAACAATATTACTCAGACATGCTACAGGAGGATAGAGTACAATACAAAGAAACGTAAAAAGCAAATATATCAACAAATGTAGAAACTGTGAAAAGATAATAGTAAACGAAATCAGGGAAGCAGTAAAAGAAATGAAAAGCGGAAAAGCTGCGAATCCAGAAGGCACACCAAGTAAATTATTAAAACATGCACCAGAAGTGATGTACAAAAAACTGATGTATATGTTTAATAAATGTCTAATTGATATGGATGACCTTCTAAATGGCTGAAAGTTAGGATTTTTAACTCCAATACACAAAAAAGGATCGAAGAAAAGTTATGAAAACTACAGAGGAATAAGTGTACTGGCATCAACTGGTAGACTGTACGGACGTATAATCAGAAAGAGATTAGGCAGAGAAATAAACAACGGAGAGAACCAAAGTGGATTTAAAGCAAAAATATTATGCGTAAATAATATACTTACAATAAGACAATTAACAGAAAAAAGTAAAGCCAATAATTTAGAAACTAATTTATTATTCATACACCTCGAAAAAGCATACGATACTAGTTTCTGCAACAATTGTTCGCAATAATAGAAAGAGCTGGTATCAATAAACACTATACAAATACAATAAAATCAATGTACAGAGACCAACAAAATACAATCAAACTCAGAAAAAAGACATTATAGCCTTTTAAAACGAATAAAGGATTGCGATAGTGATGCAGCTTATCTCAAACTCTGTTTAAAATATTCTTAGAATATATTCTAAACTGATGGAAAAGAACATGTCAACAAATGGGTATAAAAATAGACCAATAATGCATTCATACTCTATCATTTGCAAATGATTAAGTTCTGATAGCTGGAGCTGAGTATGATGAAATAGGAGAAGTATACAAAACATGGCCTAAAGGCAAATTACGTAGAAACAAAATATCTAGGGACAGGAGGACAAGGAAATTACCCAAACATTAATGGAGAAGTAATAAGAACATGTGAAAAATATAATTAATATCTCAAGAGGAAAACGTAAAAAGAGAAATAAACAACAGAATCATTCAAGTGAAACAGGCGACACAAAACTTAAACTCAAATTTGTGGTCAAAGAAAATGAAAAACAAAATCAAAACTCGGTTATTAGAAACTGTGGTACTAAGTATCGTCTTATACATGGAGCGGAGACGTGGTCCATCACAAAACGAGATAAGCAAAGACTGGAGGTGGTGGAAACAGACTTTTTGAGGCGAGGATGAAAAGTATTAAAATCAGAGTATGTGTACAACACTAAAATCTGTAGAAGAATGGATACGTTTATCAAAACATCAGAGAAGATTGAAACTAGGAGATTAATTTGGTATGGACACGTTTGCAGGATGAACAATCAACGATGGGCTTTGGGCCTATTAAAATAGGAAGCGGAAGAAGGAGAAGAGGCAGATCAGAAGAATCGTGGTTTAAACAAGTGGAAGAAGATATCAGTAAGAAAAAACTAGTTAGATCGAAAGAAGAGCGGTCTGGGATGCGAGAGATGGCTAAGAGAGCTGTAGTAAAACTTGGATAAAATAATTTAATATTTAGTTGCACATAGAACAATAAGTACATTGTGAAATACGATACAGCTTTTTAATAGATGACATCAAAGACAATGATTTTTATATAGCGGGTACTGAGCACATTGTGAGTTAATTTGTTTTGTGAAATAAATGGACCCAGCATTTTTGCGACTTTATTTGCTTTGCAGATCGAGTTGCTAGTAAAAATAGACATTGTTTTTTAAACATAAATTGAAATAGTAAATATAGAGTGTCTACACTGTTTGAATGTTAATAACAGAGAAAGTATTATAAATAACCTGATGGAACTTTTCGTATCTGGATCCGTTATGATTAGTGCTTGTTGCCATTTATTTGATTTTCTTTTATTTTTAGTTCAATTGCCAAAGTGACAAATAATTGATAAGATGGCTTTTCTTTCAATAACAGAAGTGTAACAATTACGAAGTTACGTGTCAAGTTTGAGAAGGAAGGAACTGTTTGTGATCTGAAGAAGGGACGGTGTGGCAGGAAGAAATAAATATCGGACGAAAGAGGGATAGAAGCAGTAGCACGAACTCTCACAAGATCCTCCAACAAGTTCATGCGGCAAACTTCGCGTAAATCAGGTGTAAGCAAATCAAGTGTCCACTAAATTTTAAAGCAAACAAAGTGGAAACCCTACATTTCCAGGTTGCTTTACGTGATAAATGAGGACGATCCAGATAGGCGCCTCCAATTTTGTAAATGGATTTGCGATAATCAAGAGTTGATTGATAATTGTTTGGTCTGATGAGGCGACGTTCAAATTTAATAAAACCATTAATCTCCACAACTGTGTGTACTGGGCAAGAAAAAATCCTAATTTTATGGAAAAACAAGCTGTTAATCTTTTTGGGTCATCAGTGTGGTGTGGTATGTCTATCAGAGAACTTGTAGACACGTTTTTTTTGAAAAAACAGTAACAGATGCAGTACCTTAACATGTTGCCGAAAGTAGTTGTTCACTAACTCTACCCAGATGAAGATTGTTTGTTTCAACAAGACGGCGTTCCGTCACATAACCATTGAGACGTGTAGCAATTTCTGGATGAACCATTTTTTGAGAGATGGATAAGCCGACGATGAAATATCGAGTACCCACTAAGATCTCCAGATCTGACGCCGTTAGACTTTTTTCTGTGGGGGAACTCTGACTATGCCACAAAACCACGTACGCCAGATGACATGAGAGAGGCGATTGTGACTGCCTGTAAATCCATTGATATGAAAATCTAATCGCATGTTTCTCGATCTATTTTCCAGCGTTCTAGACGATGTATTTTTGCCAACGGATGACATTTTGGACATCTTCAACATTAGATTATGAGTTTTTGTGACATAAAAATCATATTTTTTCGAGTTATTAAGTTTAAACCGTGTAAATCCCTTTGTGGGACACTCTGCATATATAATTAGCCATTAAATGTGTTTTATTTGGGTCTTACGTTACGCGCAGCTCATCAACAGGGTCTAAAGTTGGACTCAAAATCAATAACTTAATAAAAATACCGCTGCAGTGCTTCTTTTGAATGAGAGAATTAAAGCAAGATTTTTTAAATTAATAACTATTAACACAAATTAAAATTTATAGCGTGTTTCAAAAGTAAATGAGCTATTTTTGTTTAAAATAAGTTGAAAGTTGTCTGCTTTACCTATCACCTTTATCTTACGTTTATACACAAGTAAAAAATTATTACGTAATCCAAAATTGATTGAATGCTTATTCAGCTTATATTTCAGAGCAGTATGCGGGGAACGATTTTTTAAACTTTATCTCTGTTTGGCTACAGAAAAATTCAAAATAAGGAAATTTTAGAAAAGAGTATCCATTAAGACATTAAAAATAGCATAAAATGAAGACGAAATCGGGCAAAAAGGGGAGTTTCTATTGAGGCAAAATGACTAAAAACACTAACTAAGAAGTGTAAAATGTTATGCAACAGACATGATGCTTAGAGCTAAATTATCGCCTCAATCGCCGTAAATTTTGTAAATATTATAATATAATTGTTTTATCTCCCTAACTTTCTTTCTTTCTTTCTAAACTTATAATTCTATCTCCTCCTAGACGCTTCAACCTTCTAACTTTAACCTTTTTTGAATTATTTAAATATTTTGATTATTGTCGCAGAAACATGTGGAATGTTCTACACGACTGCCTGGCGTCTAGATCAGGCTTCGTCGACGAAGGCTGCGGGGTCCCAGCTGGTCTTTTATAATGTTGAATACTTTAGGTTACGTGCTTGGGCAACAAAAATAATAAAGATATTGTTAAACTATCGAAAAGCTTCAAAATCATGGGCAAACTTGGATAGGTGTCTTTAGAAATGATGGGAAGCTATCCTCTAGAATTTTCAGCAAAATGATACAACTGAGAACACACAGTAAAAACATGGAAAAGCCAATCCGGATAAGAAGTGGATTAGAACTGGTTATTAACAAGGTTAAGGTAAGAGTTATCGTAGCAAACACAACGATGTGGAACCAATTTTAATTAAAACAAGTTTTTGGCTACTAAGTAATCATCGATTAGTTATAAAAACTTAATAAAAAACTTGTTTATATTTAGAAGAATCAAACTAAACGCTAATAAAAGCTGACGTCAATCAAAAAAAAATTGAAAACATCAGTTGTGAAGTTATTAGTATTCTTGAAATAGTATAGATGGTAGGTATACTGCGTTAATTAATCTTCACTGAAAAAAATGTATGTGAGCATCAGACTTATAAATAAAACATAGTCATAAACTAAAACAAAACTAACTGTTTGTGAAAAATTATATATTCTACAAAGCGAATGCCTTAGACTTTATCTGGCTGTGTCAAAGGCAAAGAACATATGAAATAAGTAAGACAGGTTGTAATGGATAACTTCATTGTTTTATTTACTGATCTGGTCTTGTTATTGTTTTTTATTTTTATGTAAGTATTGTCCTTATTGCTATGAATTTTCTTTAGGTCACCTTGATCACTCATTTTTTAAACTGATTTTTACAAGATTTTTGGTTATAAGTCAGTTTGTAGCAGAATCTACGACAATAAATCCTTTATTTTACGTTATATCAAACATAAATGATTTAAACATTTTAAGAAATATTTTTACAAGTAAACTAGTAGTCAACATGAATATTAAATTCTTTAATAATTCTCCACTTCCTAAATTGTTCTTAAAAGAAATGAAATTTGGGGACTAGAATTAACGAGATTTAAAAGATGTAATTTATTACTTTATGTAAAACTGGATTTTTAATTTAAATTAATATAGGCAATTTTAACTAGTTTTAAAATGTTAAAATTGCGCACATTTGCGTTTTTGCTATACTGCAAGGTAACACAAAAAACGTGGTGTAATCATAAAATAAATAATTAGTAAAAATTGGTTACTTAATAGTTGTCATCTATTACGAATAAATGGCATAAAAATTTTATGAATGCGTTGTGCGTCAGTTTCAAATACAAATAACTAATGCTTACCAAAATTTATCTTTTTATTTTTCACCGACACCAGTAGAGGGTAGTTTGTAGCTCTTTGTATACAGCAACGTTAATTCACTAAAACTGTACAGTTATATATCACTAACGCAATGACAAATGAAAACTGGAAGAAACTTTACAATTAGAACAGCATGCACTCAAGCAGTGCTTTTATACACTTCTCTAGCAATATGCGTGATACGTTCATCTTGTCACTGTCAAATAACATCATTAACTGTATGCTTTGGAAAATACCGATTCAGTAATTGTAGACTCTTTGCAGTTTGTTATTAAAATTTAAGCGAAATTGCAGTTAATGCTGTAACACGCTAACAACTCAGGAGATTTGCTTTCCGACGCAGCTGAACCTTCATTTGTCAATTTTTTGTTAAGTCACCCATTAATTAGTATATATACAACTTTTGACAATGTTTTTGTCATGTAGTATATAGTAGGGTCACTTCAAACGATTTTGTCAAACTTGTTAACCAGAAAATTACAAAAAGATTAAAATTAAATCGAGCAACACGAGAGGATGGCGTATGAAAATAGGAAAAAAATTAGACACCAAATTTCTAGCAACAAAGAAATAATATAAAGTGGTGAAGTAGAAAAATGCAAATATTGTTAGATTGACAGGAACATTTTTGTTGAAGAAACTTGTAAGCAAATAAAAAGAATTAATAATAACAGGCCGAAATAAAAACAATAGAAAAATGTTAAAAGAATTATATATGAACAACAAACTGCACTACAAACCTGAAGACCTTTGGCTAATGTTTTGCTTCTATAACTTTTAATTTCTTGCAGTTTCTTTCCAGTTTTTTTACTCCTATATACTTTAGATACTGTCACACAATCCCACTTCCTTTTGCTTGGTTTGCCTTCCTTATAATACGCCCTAGCTATCTTAGTCTGCACTGCTTCAAAACTATTGTAATTTTTTCCTCCTTGAAACATTCTTCTATTTCTGCATTTGTTCTTCTCTTGCAAATGTTTTCTTCCCCAACCCTTTCATAGATTTTTATCAATATTTTTTTCTCACAGTTCCAGTTTTTTTCACTTCCTATATTGGTTACCAAAGTGTCTGCCGCGAAAGTTACTGTGGGCCTGATAATTGTTTTATAGATACACTCTTTAACTTTTTTCGACATTAAGTATTTTGTTATAAGCCCCTACACATTTTGACCCTGTTGCTAATCTCTTAATTTCTTTGCCGATTCACCGTCTTCTAAAATCAGCACTTATGCTTCTTGAAACATAATTCTAGATTTTTTGATTTTATTTTCAATATTTTATTCTCTGTTTTATTATCGTCGTTGAAAACCATCTATGTTATTTTGTCGTCATTGACTTTTAAAACAACTTTGTTGCATTCTTTTGAGTTTTTAACTTTGGTTTTTAGTTTTTCTTTAATTCTGCATAGGAAAACTACATCATCCGCATAAACATATATAAATTTTTTGGCAGATAGTATTCAATTTTCGTCTTACTTTTTCTTATTGTAGCTTCTAATACTACATAAAAGAGTGCAGTTAATAAAGGGTTTCTTTGTTTCAAGTGCTACATTATTCACAAACATCTTGGAAAATTGATCTTGAAACTTGGCTTTATTTGTTGTTTTCTAGAGTAATTTGTATTAGCTCTATAATTCGAATTTGACGCCCTTCAAAGCTATTATAATTTCTCTTCTTTTTATCGAGTCATACGCCTTTTGGAAGTCTACAGATAACGAATATATCTTTCCATTTTTTTATTACTCATTTTTTAAATTTGCCGCGCCACCCAAATGTAATCCATAGTTGATTTTCCTTGTACCCGTTAATTAAATAAATGTAGACTATTTTTTCTGTCTTTCTCTTATTTTATTTTTTTCTCCTATTTCATCTCTTATTTCTTGTACTACCACACTTTTTAGAAATATTTTGCCCACGCTTTTATATATTTTTTTCTCGTCCATACATAATGTTCTTGAGAATACTGTTGCATCTAGAATGTATACTCCATTGATCTTTGAGGCTCTCCATAATCAAAAATTTTGTAACTCTTTCATTTTTTGTCTATCATCTTCTGTTTCTTATCTTTACAGATATTACTTACCTTTTTTCTAGTGTCCTTATATTGATTTTTGTTTTTTGGCTGTTTTTGTAACAGCCTTTCTCTAGCTTCTTTTTTCTCTCGATTGCTTACTCGCGTTTTTCATCAAACCAGTTCTTTTCTTGTTACTTCTTTTTTTGATTTCTACGATTTCCATTATCAGCTCTTTTATTTAGCACCACTTCTGCTCTATATATTTTTCTTCTGATTTTACCTCTCCCAATATTTTTGATTTTTCTTTGAATTTTTCTAACTCTCTCATCCTTAAGAAGCTTCAACTGCCCTTCATTTTCTTTGTTTTCGTTTCTGGATGTGGGGCTTATCTTGTTTTATTATAGCTTTTGCCAGATAATGGTCCGACTTTATATCTCTTCCCCTGTACGTTCTTACTTTTATGATGCAGTTCTTTTTGCCTTTGTTATGAACATATGATAAATTTATATCTTTGTTTGATTATCAGGACGCACCAAGTTACTTTCTGTATATTTTTTGTGTCTTCTAAGTCAATACATTAATTAAGGTATTTTTGCCGCGAAATTTACGAATAACTGGTCATTTTCATTAGTTTGTTCATTTAAAAACTTTTTCCTGTTATAATTAGAAACATTTTTCGATATTTATTCTAATTATTTATAGAATTGTTTTTTCCATTTCCTTATCGTTGATCGGTGTATGTACTTCCTGAAAGTTTCCTTTATTCTTAAACAGCTCAAGCTTTCGTTTATTGTTTTAATGTCCACTATCATTGCTTCTATGTTTTCTCCCCAGTCTATTTTGCTTTCCACCTCCTACCAAACGTAGTTTTCTAAGATCTATTGTTTGTTTTTAATTTGTTTCTTGTATTAAAATAGGAACTATGTTCTCCAGTATAATATACTTATACGTTTAACTACGAGCACGAGGTATTTAGGAATGTAGTTAGCTCACATGCCAACATAAGAGAAATAAATAATTGACAAATGCAAATAAATAGACTTGCAGATAAAATAAATGCAATGATTAATAAACATCAAAATTTTTATCAGAAAATAAAATTTTGTTTTATAAAAATATAATTTAATCAATTTGGTTACATGCAGCCAATCTTCGGAAATGTTTTAGTAAGTCAAATTTAGCAATAATATAAAGGAGCAAGACTAAAATGTTTTCAATGAAATAATCAATTTTAATACATTACAACAAAGTGAACAACTACCTAAAAGATAGTTACACCAACTAATTAAAGTACAAAAGGCTCTGACCAGCATAATTAAAAAAAATGTCATTTGAGAAGTCCTTATCAAACCAATCGATAGGTCAAATCTAGATCTTATAACAACAACTTAGCTTCTAATATATGTTGTAATTCTAATTGTTAATAAAATAACAAACCTTGGTGTAATCTTCAATTATAAGAAACTGTTATGGACAAAAAATACTCTAAAAAAGAACGGTGCAATACCGTAAAGGAAACTTTATACAGCGGTGCGAAATCATAACGGTCATTTCCGGTTGCCGTTAACCGATTTGACTGAAAATTAATTTTATGAAAGGTACTGACCTAAGATGTGTGTATGCCAAGTTTGAAGTGAATTCGTTAGATAGAACGGAAGTTATCTTGTCTCCAGACACACAGACATGATGATAATCTCCTTAACTTTCTACTATAAGCTTCGCTGTAGAAAGATAATAAAAAAACAGCCTAAGGGTGGCATTTTTTAATATTTAAATAGTCGAAATTCAAAACACGAAAATTACAAGAAGGCATAAAACGGATAATACATAACGTAGGAAAAATTTGATACCAGCAGTCGACAGGAAAAAAGCAAAAACTATTTAGGTAATTTAAATATTTTTTTAAAATAATGCCATGACTGTAGCACGAACAAAGAAATGGTGGAAACGATTTAAAGGTAGTCAAAATTTTTTTGACAATGGTCCACTTTTTGGAAGACAAATCAAGAACAGAAAGCAAGGTACGACGAGTAACAGCCCAAAAACTAAATAAAATGAGATTAAAAATGAAAATTGTGAAAATATTGCTATGAAAAGAGTTACGCTTACCAAAGCAGAAGGAAGATCGTGCTGCAGTTGGTACAGTCATGTTTCAGCCTGTTACTAATAAATTAAATATCCTTTGCAACCAAAAATGGAACGTGGATATAAGGGAGATCTGAAAACATGTTCAGTTGTTTAAATAAAAATCTTTTCGTTTGGCATATTCGAAGACTTTTTTGTTTACATGGCTTGAAATTTTAGGAATAGACTGTGCGCGTTTACCTTTAATTTTCATAATTTTTAAAAATATCTTTTACCACACTTTAGGTATGTTGATATAATAGGAAATTAGTTTCTGAACCAAATATTTCTCGTTTCCTTAAGGATCTAGACACACCTATTATCCTACGTCAACGGAGATATTGGTTGTTGGAAAGCTGTCCTTATTTTAGTTTTTTTCACATAATATTTTGTTAACTGTTACATTGTAATTGACATAGGAAAATATTCTATTCTTAAATTTATGGAACATGAAGCGCGTTGTGCTATTCATTCGTCAGTTAACACATGGAGACATAAAGAAAACGAATTTTTCTCATTTGAGATAATTTTGTAGAATGGTGTGTGTCGCTGCCCAAATACTCTTCCGTCTTGCGACAGATCACCTGTCTGTCGGTCTCAAATATTTCGCTGACAGCAACTCCGATCTTGGAGTATTTTCCAAACTATTTTTTTTTTTGATACTATTTTAATATAGTCGTATGATAGAGACAGCAATGTAATCCTTTTAGTTAAAAAGAGTGAACTGGCATGCACATGCGTAAATAATGATTATTGTACCAGTCAATGAGAGCGCTGGACGCTATTAAATAAGCACGTGCATCGTGCGACCGTCGTATTTAAAATGACTAATCAAATGAACCAATAAATCTGTACCAAGTTTTGCGTCAAACTTTAATATTGCTACGAAAATATTACTTGGGTGCGTCAAAAGGATTTTGAGGCTAAAGCCACAAGCACAACTTAAATCAAAGTGTGGTACAAACGCTTCAAAGATGATCAAGGTTTTTGAATTTTGCAGTTTTTAATGGTAAAGAAACACTAGAAGAAGTGCTTTGAGGTGCTTTTAAGAGAATTTAAAATGAATTAAAAAATAAAAATTTTTTGTTATTTTTAAATCATCTATAAAATTTTGGTCCACTCTGTATAATTAGAAAAGAGGCAAAAAAATCGTTTGGCGTTTTGTATCGTTTGTAGGTCATATTTTCATAACCTACAAACAATACAAAATTGGGTGGGGACATCTAATGATGGCAGAACTTTATACTGTGAATGGTCGTGAAGATACTCTCAATATTGACCAATAAATTATCTAATGAATCATACAAACGACTGAATGCATCAGTTGAAAGAGTGGAATACGGGTGTATTTAATCATGAATTTGATTTCCCAAAGAATGTCGTACACAAATTGAGTATCGGGAAATTGTTATCTAAACAGATTCCATATGATCTCACATATCAAAATAAATTTCGAAAAGAGGTATGCCGCAACAATTTCATGATGTATTACCGCTATCCACGATTGTGGATTATGAATGTTGGCTATCGATGAAAGTCTGTAATTGAAATAAAACCGTACCAAGTCGCAGTATACTCCGATCGAGACATCGTCTTCAAGTGTATATAAGGAGTTGCCTAAGAAGAAGAGGTTGTAGATTATAGATATGGAAATTGATATTATTACTTTTTGGGAGCTCTGTGAAAGACTGTGACTGCTAGTGTTTACTATTTCTTTCTTGAGCATCACATCTCCAAATAAAAAAATAAACGGCGTCTATGGTTGGTAACATCCGATTATTCCATAATTGAAATATTAAAATATTTTTATATTTATTTGATAATTTTAAGTGCTTTCATGATTTGAAGTATTAATTACGTTGCAAGTAATGCTTGTATTTCGAAGAGATGGAAAATTCAATTCAACGCGTCTATGACAAGAGAATTGCGCGCGGGCTCTTTTTTATGGTTTTTTAATTAGAGCTAGTTTTTAATAAAGTAAGGGCAAAATGTAATTTACACACGATTTCCGGATAATTTTTAGTAAAAGATATTGATTTAAAACAATTATTAATAAACGTACAGAAGGATAAGCTACCGGAAAAGAAAAGATCGAAAAAAATGGAAGCTACTTCAGGACCTACAATTACCAAAGAAGTCATACGAGCAATAAAAATCGCAAAGAATGGGAAAGTAACTGATCCAGATCGAGTCAGCACAGCAATACTCAAACTTCTAAAAGAAAACGCTATAACGAAACTCTTTAACACCATATATGAGACCACAGAAATGGCTAAAATCAATTTTTGTAATGATTCCCGAGAAAAGAACAACGAAATGTCACGTACACAGGTCAATTAGCCTAACGAGCCATATTTTGAAATTTTTTTACGTGTAATTCACGGTAGATATATAAAAATTAGAAGAGGAAATTGGGATAACTCGTTCAGCTTCCGAACCGGCCTTGGGACAGGAGAAGCACTGTTTGGCGTCTAAGTATTAATTTAAAGAAGTCGCTATCAATGAAAAATGGGACCAATTTGTAGAAATTAAGATCCGTATAGAAAAAGCGAGGACAACATTCATTACATGGTTACAAGACCTGTTCCTTTGCGAATTTTTTCTGTGAGGATACCTGAAGGCTAAAGTATTTTAACGCAGTCCGTGGGCTATTTAGGAATTAAAGAGTACTATTTACAATGCTATCCCAGTAGTAGCAGTGTAAATGATTTAATAATAAGTATAAGAATTGCTCTGTGTAATGGTACAATAAAACATTGAATAAAATCTATGGTGTTTTTTTTATTGCTATTTCAAAAAAGGGAAATCATTTTACCGGATTCTATATTAAAGGAAAAGAATGACATTTAAGAGCCACGAATCAAAAATATTAAAATTAATTCTTCTGAAATGAATTTTAATTATTTTTTGGTACACTATTAAACGAATTTCACGGGCAGATATTGTGAGGTATGAAAAAATTAAACGTCTGAAATTCTTTGAGCAAGAATATCTTAGGTATGCATCTCTCGATTTGAAAACAAAATAATAGAAGGGAAGCAAGTTGTTTACGATACACAAATTTTCGCCACTCTTTTCTCTCTTAGGCTAATACTTTTGCTTCCGTCCATGTTTTGCCTCTTTTTTTCAATATCTTCTTTGTCGTCTTATACCACTTCTCTTGTGACCTACCCCTATTCCTTCTCCCAATGGTCTTTGCCTCTTATATTTGTTTCGGCTGCCTTTTTTCATCCATTCTCTGCGTGTCCCCACCAGCTGAGTTGTCGGTTTTCTATAAATTCTGTCACCGGGTTTATTTTCAGCTCTTCTCTAATTTGCGTACTTCTTACCCTATCTCTAAGTATCACTCCTCTTACTTTCCTCAAAAATTTCATTTCGACTGCTTCCATTTTTCTCTTCATCCTTTTCGACATTATCCATGATTTAGCTCCATATGTTAATATTGGTCTGAATATTGTTTTAAACACTCTCACTTTTGTTTCTCGCGACACTTTTCTCTTACTTATAAACGACTTGTTCATCATTTGGAATAGTTTGTTTGTTTTCTCCATTCTTTCTGTTATTTCTACTTTTTGTTTGCCTTGTTCGTCTATAGTCACTCTCAGATAGTTAAATTTCTGTGCTTGTTCTATTTGTCTGTCATTAATTTTTTTTATTAATTTTTTATTTTATCCGTATTTCTTTCCATTTTGTTTTCTGTCAGTATTTTATTCCATATGTTTAGGTTTCTCTGCAGGTTTACTTCATTTTCCGTTATGAGTACCACGTCGTCTGCGAACGCGCACTCTGATATACATATATATATATATATATATATATATATATATATATATATATATATATATACTGGCTGAAGTTTTCTATATCCCACTAGCTTTCTCTTTGATTCTTGTTGGCATTTCTTTATTATTTCATCCATGAAGAGATTAAATAGTGTTGGGCTCATCACTCCGTGGAACTATTATTATTTATGACTATATTTCTAGTGTTGTTATATAAGCTTTTGATTACTCTGCACGGCTCTACTCCTTTGTTCTTTAAGTTTTTCTATATTTTTTATGGGTACTTTGTCAAACGGCTTTTTAAGAACAAGGAATGCTAGAAATGTTTTTTTATTGTATTATATATTATATATATTAAATATATTAAATATATGATATTGAGTGCCTCTTCCTTTGTGAAAGCCGCTCTGTGCTTCTTGCAGTGCTGTTCTGTTATTCTTCTAAGTTTTAATTCCAATATCCGCTCATAGACTTTTAAAATGTTATATGCTGTGCCAATATTTTTAAACTTAGATGACAACTGACTAATCATCATAACTCCAGTATTTATTTTTAAGAAAGTGAACATGCTTTACAACTCATTCCGATTACGACTGTTAACTATGTATTGTATAAAGTACGCCTAAAAAGTAATTATATGATTTTTTTAATCCAAACAGAAAGGTCGCCGGGGGGGGGGGGAGAATTTTTTATTCTGGTGGTTGGTGAGGCATTTCAGGTAAACCATTCGACCCAGTAAATTTATTTTTGAGGCTTTACAGCGTGAATATCGCTTGTGAAATTGACAGCTATTTAAGCGTTACGTCACGGGTCACAATTATCCGACACGCTTATTATGACACGGAAAACCTACAGGAAGAATGTTTAATGGAAAATACATGCGTTTTAGTAGTACAAAGGGTTCAGGGAAGGATGAAAGAAGGAAGCTAAGTAACGTCTCATACTTTGGAAAATATGATCGAGGTGAAAGCGGTTTTGGTTCATAAACGACGTCTGAAATAGCAGATGAAATGAAACTTTCAAAATCCATTGCGCATGAAATCGTCATGATAAAACTGCAAATGCGGAAAGTTTGTGTTAAGTTGGTTTCCAAGGTTTTGATCGACACTTTAAATGAGAAACCAATCTTGACAACATTGCTCAAACCACCCTACTGTTCCGATTTGTTTTGTATCCCCGATTAAAATACAGCTTAAAAGCACATTATTTTGTAACCGTCAAAAATATATAGACTGCTGTGACGTATGCTCTGAAATAAATTTTAGTTAAAGACTACATAGCAGGTCCCTTGGTAAAGGTGTATTAATGCTCAAGTTTACATAAACACATTTTCAATTAAATGAATTTTAAAACACTTTTTTAGAGTTTTTTATTAATTTAATATACAAAAATATTTAGAATTAAAAAGTAGTTTTATTTCATAATTAAATTTTGTTATAGATAACGTGTGATAAAAAATTCCAAATGGAGCAACATTTAGGAGCAACCCTGCATTTACAAAAAAGGTTAATCATTCGGGAAACTTCAGTTGTTAACATCAAATGTCAACAATTCCGTACAGGGAAAACAGACGGAATTTTCCAAAGAGTTGTGTGGTTTATTTGTACTTTGCGCTATTCCACTTTATAAACTACACCATTTTTTATTTCAAAATTTTCTTAAAAACACTGCACTTTTAAGCACACTGTTAATGTTCTTAGTTCTTTAATATCAAGAAAAAATATATCGACATTAATTATCGCGATGAAATGGCTGAAATTAAAAAGCACATTGGGCGTGGATTTGCATGGTTTTCAGTAGAGAAACAGCTGATCTTAAAGGTAGGTATATAGCTAATCTTGTGTTAGATACGTTGAATGAGAATGAACTTGGAAGAGGTTATTTGCTTAGTGAAAAAACTGTAGAAAAAACAATAATGTAATGATACCTAGATTCGTTAATTAATCGTTAAGTAATTTTTATTTGCCGAATTAAATGCCAATGGATAAAATAATTTTAATGGTTATAAATGCTGCACCGTATATGATAAAAGTATTACAAAATTTAAAAAGTTTTCTCTTAATTTAATTCATTCTACTTATTTAGTTCGCGTTTTAAATCGCGTTGATGAAATTGTTAGACTTGAATATAATTTAATTAATAGTTTAATTTCGATTGTTAAAGATATTTTTATTCAAGCAACTCTTAGAGTTTAAGTGTATAAAAAAAGTACCCTAAACTCCTTTTAACACCAGAAACAATCTTAACAAGATGGGGCACCTGGTTAAAATGAGTAGATTATCTTACAACGAATTACACTAAAATCAAATATGTCGTATGTCAGTTTGATTCTAATAACAATTAAAGAGCCTACATTAAATCTAATTTTGTTTGCAGCATATGGCAACTGTCATTGAAAAATTAGAGAAGAGATAAATTTCACTACATGAAAGTTTAAGCGTTATTGAAAGCTTGAAAAGAACAATTGCTGAACGTGGTAGTAGCTGAAACAACTTTTGACAAAAAATAAAGGCTACATTATGTTAAAAAAAATTAACGATGTATTAAACTTAGAGCAGAGGGTTGATCTAGAATTGGATCCAATTACAATATGTGTATTTAAGAACGCACCTGTTACTTCTTGTGAATTTAAACGCACATTTTCAAGCTACAAGCACTTGTTAAGCGGACAAAGACAATGCTCAACTATTGACAATTTAGAAAAATATTTAGTAAGCTTCAGTGTAAAAACGTATAACAAGAATGTAGGTTAATCATTTTTATAAAATATTCTTTTACTTGTTTTTCCCATTAAAAAAGCGTTTATAACATTTGTGTGTAAGTTTTTTTATAGATATAATTGCCAGTTCAACAAATACATGTTATTCATGACATCGATATTTACAGCTAATTAAACAATAACAGAAACTTATTGCTAAGACAATGAGTACAATGTTAATAAGATTTGCATGTTTATCTAATTTTGCTTTATTCGTTATTCACTATCGGGTTCGGAGATACACACTGTGGTGTATGTTTTGTCTACCGATATTGTAGTAGATTGCACCATCGCAATCGCGGATGTTTTTAAAAAATTTGACTGAACTTTCACTGATAAACTCTTGAACTGTAGGTATTTCAAGTTCATAGTGGAGTTGTTCGTTCCTGATGTACCATGGTGCGTTCACTGCTATTCTGAGAATTTTGTTTTGAAGACGTTGAATTCTTTGAATATTGGATTTAGCTGTGTTACTCCAGATCGGTGATGCGTAGAGAATCAATAGATTTGTATATCAGGGTGGCATATTTTGGCTTAAGTGAAGATTTCCTATTTATGATAGGATACAGTTGGGCTAGTATCGCGTATGCTTGGTTTAGTTTGAGGTTTATATGAAGTTTCCATGTGAGTCGTGTATCAAGAAGTATCCCTAGGTACTTGACTGCAGCATCAGTGGGGTTCCATGGAATAATGTTTTGGTTGATTGTGAGGTTAGGAGGGTTTATGATGCGTCTTAGCTAGAAGATTTTTGCTTGGCTTGAGTTGATTTGTATGTTCCATTTGTTACACCACGATCATAGTTGTTGAATCGTATTCTGTAGTTGATTGATAGCTAGAGTGCTAGGGTTAAAATAGTTGTGTCGTCAGCGAAAGTTGCTAATGTTGCTTTAGTAGGCGTGACTTCAGAAGTGAAGATGGTAAATAGTAGCGGTGCTAACACGCTTTCTTGCGGAACACCAGCTTTGATTGTTTTTGATTCAGAAATAGCGGAATTGATGCGTACCACAAAAGGCCTTTTTTCAAGAAAAGAGAAGACTATTGCTTTAATGTAGTTGGTTATTCTGAGATTAATGATTTTGTTTTTCAGACCTTCGATCCAAACCTTATCGAAGGCCTGGGCGATGTCAAAGAAGACTGGAACTGCATAACTTTTGTTTTCGAACCCTTCTTCTATAGTTTCAGAGATGCGCTGTAGCTTATGTAGAGTCTAATAAGTTTTTCTAAAACCAAACTGGAACAGTTCTTTCATTAAGCGAGAACATATGATTTTTCTAGTATTTTTGATAGCGTTGGCAACAAGCTTATTGGCCTGTAACTGTTCCTTTTTGTCTTTTCCTGGCTTAGGGAATACT
Source organism: Sinelater perroti (assembly GCA_036346155.1). Taxonomy (NCBI): domain Eukaryota; kingdom Metazoa; phylum Arthropoda; class Insecta; order Coleoptera; family Elateridae; genus Sinelater; species Sinelater perroti. Next base: position 1,297,420 of record JARFIY010000303.1, on the reverse strand, counting down.
AAGAAGTGTGCATGTTTTCAAATCTGGGGGAAATAGCCTAGTCGAAGGTACGCTATACACGGTTGCAAGTTAGGCTAGGGTTTTTGAGCTGAGGTGTTTAAGCACTAAATTTGTAATGAGATCTGGCCTAGGGAATTTTTAGTAGAAAGATTGTCAATTAGGGTTTTGATTTCATAAAGAGTGGTAGAGGATATCGTTTCAGTTATTACGGGTTGATTGGATTCAATATTGTTAATTATATAAACAAAGTGGTTTGGGAAGCAAGTTTTTTCATAATAGTCCGCAAAGGCTGCTGATTTTTCAGCATCTGTTTCATAAGGTATATTAGCTGCTGTTATTGTTGGTAATTCCTCGCGCTGCTTTAATATACGTTTTGCGGCTCTCCACTTTCCATTGTTACTTGGTTCCAAGTCTTTAATGTACCTTTGGTAGTTGGAGATTCGAAGTTCATCCAAGGCTTATTTGTCAATGATTACGATTTATATGCCAATTACGCTTAGCTTGACTTTTCTTCTTAATTAAGTCAGATATTTCTGTGGAAAGGTAATGGTGATTGGGTCTGTGGATTGCGTTTGTTAGCTTGCGTTGCTTGATGAGCGCTGGCTGAAATTGTAGATTTTTTCTATTGCGTTTTCTATATCTTCTTTGCTATTCAAACTGAGTGGGCACGTTAGTTGGTTGTTGAGGATGTTCTGAAAGTTCTCCCATTTAATTATCCCAGTTATGAGTCATGGTAGAGGCTGTACTATTTGGGGGGATGGAAGTGAACGATATGACAACCGGTAGATGGTCAGAGTCAAGTTCGTCTATTACATTCTGATGTATTTGCTTGTCAAAATTCTTTTGTAGCATTATGTCTAATATGTCGGGTAGGTGGTCGGAGCCGTAAGGGTAGTATGTGTATCTCTCAGGAGCTGTTATTTGAAAGAAATATTTTGTTGCGTAGCCTTTCATTTTGATTTCTTCGGGGCTGTTTGCTCGACAGCCCCATAGTTGGTTTTTGGAGTTTAAGTCTCCTGTCATCAGTAGTGGTTCGGTTGAGCTGAATGTGGCTTTAAAATCGTCTTTGTTTAACTTTTTATTAGATTGGCGATAAACACTTATTATTATGAGATGTACCTCGCTGAGTTTGATTTTGATTCCTATTGCTTCAAGGGTTTGATTGAGAGGATTGGGGATAGGTTTATTAATGAAAATTACTACTCCTCCGGCTGTTATGATATCCATGTATTTTTAACGTGTCTATTTCGGATAGGTGAGTTTCCGTTACGCAAGCAATATCGATGTTATATCTGGCAAGGAATGCTATAAATATTGATCTTTGGCTTCAGATGCAATTAGCGTTCTAGTTAAGGATTGATAATTTTTCTATAAGTTTCGGAGTCTTATAATCCATTGAAAAGTAGGGGAAGGATTATGTTGGTGACGAAATTTTTAATTTGAGAAAGGAATGGAGTAAGCAGGTGCAAAAAAGATTTGATCAAGTTATTTTTGTTAAAGGAGTCTGTCGGGGCGGTTAGTTCATTGGGTGTGTTAAGATTGGTAGTAGGTGCTGTAGAGTTTAGTACTTGGTCATCATATGTACGATTAGGAATGGTTTGGTTGCCTCTATTAAGTCTTGATTAATAGCGAGCTGTTGCTATTGTTGGCTGTCATTCGTTTATTTATTAGTTGTATGTGGTGCTGGAATCCGCGATAGCTTGCTGGGTGCGGGCCTTTGCAGTTGGCGCATTTTGGTGGATCTTCGGTTTTTTCGTACACTGCTGATGTGGCCGTAGTTTTGGCAACGATGGTGGGATGTTTGCTGGTTTTTTATGGAGTTCAACTATAACTATTGAATTAAAGAGACTTTTTAAAGCATAAATCTTTTTAGCATCTTCATGGTGAGATCCACTGCACAAACTGGTAGTGGCTGTTTATTTTTGGTCAGGAAGCGTGTAATTTTGATAATTGGTACCATTTCTTATTCGGTTAAAGATAAAGAAACGTTTTTAATCACCACGTTAAGTGGCTTTCCATTTGGATTTTGAAAAGTGTGATATTTAATTCCCTTGTTGTTAAAAGGTTTAGTTAAATTTATAAAGTCGTCTTCGTTGAATAAATTTAACCGTGTTTGTATTATAGGAAGTTAAGAATTCACCTTTTGTTAATTTTTTGATATATTTGGTCAGTTCCATGTGGTTTGTGGCGTTATGTAGGTAAATAGGAGGTATTTTTGGTTTTCTTGTCGGAGACTTAGTTTTGTCGTTTGAGAGTACGTGTTGATTATCATTATCATTTAGGTTATCAGTTTCATTGCTCTCCAGGTTAGTTAGATCGCTGAATTTATTTTGTGTTGTTAATATTTGGAATCAATGCATAACGTTTTTGCACGTAATCAATCGGAGGTGTTAGCGAGTCGAATTTACGCTTATTTTGCGTTTGAATTTTCATAGGGGTGGCATTGCTTAGTTTTCAGTTATTTTGTAGTATAATAATAACTACTTACAGGATAAGTTGGTAATTGAATATTTAATTGTTAAATAAATAAGTACGACTTTAAGGTGATATCGCAGGTAAAATTGGCTCGCAGACGTCCACTAAGTTTCAATGCGCGGGCCGAACTTCTTTTATATAAGTATACATGTAATATAGGCGTTAGTATTCTAAAATAAAAGTAATTATTTAAAATATATATTTTTATTTTGTATATTTTAGTGCATATTTCAACTGTTTTATAATGCACATTTGCATGAATATTTTATTTTATTTTCGTGCATATATATATATATATATATATATATATATCTTCTTTATATAACTTTTCTAAATAAAAACAAATATAGTTAATTCATTTCAGTTGCATCGTACGATAGGGTGCTGAATTACATATTCATGCCTTGAAAACATGCATAAAGTTAACGTATTGTTTTTCCAATTGCCTCTAATAGACTTGTCTTAACATTCGCAGATAGAAAAATTATATACTGTTAGGCAGGTAATGGTTTAAAGGTTTTATGGCTAGAATTAGAATTAAATGAGGATGAATTCAATTAAAATAACATGTTAGGTTTGTATTCGTATCTTGATGATGCTTAATTATTGAAACTAAAGATATACCTGGCAAATATGTATTGGTAGTAATTAAAATAACAAATAATTTAAGCTAATTTATAGTTCAGGTACAAAAAACTCCTAAGTCTGAAATTGCATGGTACACCATCTATTACTAACCTGTCCAAGTAAAATAATATGTTATGAAACAATAGAGAAAAGTAATTTAGGAGCAGATTATGTTTCAACAAATTTATGGGATAAAATAATGGCAAAATCTATAAATAATTCGGATTTTTGTGCTTGATGATTGCCAAAATGTTAATTGGACATTATGAATGTTACTCAAAGAGTCAAAAAATATTAAAGTGTACACAAGTTTTAGAATCATAATTAAAGAATAAATTCGCTAAGCCTAAAGTTAAAGGATTCCAAATTTAATATTTTACAAATATACTGATATAAAATTCAGACTTACGTGCGTATATATCAATTAGTAGTCGAACGAACTAAAATCAGTCTCTGTTTATTAGATATCAAGCAGTTTAACAACAAACTAATAAATCTTGCATCTGATCTTAATATTTTAGTTTTCTTGTTTGTTAAAAATTATTGACGAATGCTGTACGATTTATAATCTAATAGTAAGTAATGCTTTTGTCTAAGCTGATTAGTATATTTAGGTTCATTATAGCTGTGTGTAAATAGGATATCTATTATAGCTGCTACTTATAAACTTCTTTTAAATGAAGGATACGAAACCAGAAGCTCTTAATTATTAGAACCAAAACAAATTTTATGGGGTCTTATTTGTTTCACATAAAAATAAATGTTCTAGATTTATAACTTTTTCTTATTGACTGCTATATTTACTAGTCCTAGAACTAATAAGCAAATGTAATAGTTTGTAATACTATAATAACATGAGAAGAGAATATCGCCCAGCGGCGATCTCCTGTAATTACTAATCACTAATTAGTAAGATCTAGTGTTTTTTTTGTCTATTTAAACGTCAAGTGATATTTCCATCTTCTAGAAGATTTGTCACTATCACACTAGGATGATTCTGTAGTCTGTATACATAGTTGGTTGTATATCTTCTGATTTCGTCTCTGACCCATGGAATCTTGAGATCGGCATGAAGCCTCTTATTGCGGACGTACCATTCCGCGTTTGCTAAACTGCGGTGTCTAGTTTTGAAATCTTTGTATTATTTCAATATTCGAGGTTTTCGCGCAACCACACAATTTGATTCTGTAAGTTCACACAAGTATTAACACTACTTTGTACAGTAGCACTTTGTTATTCAGCGACAATTTAGATTTTCTACCCAAGAGCCAATACATGTTTTTCATTCTGATGTCTAACTCTTTCCTCTTTTTGTAAAGTATGTTTTCCATCTTCTGTCTAATTCCATGCCGAGGTACTTAGCTTCTTGTTTGTTAGGAATTTGTATGGTGAATTATCGCGCTTTGTAGTGAATGTTATTGCTGTTGATTTATTCTCATTAATTTGTATGCGCTATTTGCGTAACCATTTCTGTAAGTTATCAAGTGATCTTTGTAGTTGTACCACTGCTTTTGCAGGATCTGCATGGGAACATCACAGTATCATCTGCGGACGTGTCCGTGACTACATTCCCGTTGCATGGTAGATCTGCTGCAAATATTTGGTAGAGAATGAGTCCCATGACGCTTCCCTGTGGAACACCAGTGCTAATTGGATATAAGTTAGAATTTCATCTGATAATACCTGACACTTAAATATGATTTTATAAGTAGGTAATATTGATGTGGTAAGAACTGCTTGATTTTGAATAGTAACTCAGGGTGTCATCCTCGATCAAATGCCTGGTTTGCATCTAAAAACACTGCCGCACAATATCTTGTTCGATTACATTCACAACTCTGTGAATTTAGTATAGTGTAGAGTATTTGCATCTAAATTCGAATTCATGTTGAGGGATGAGTTTTTGTCTATCTATTACGGGCATCAGCATTTTCAATATGAGCTTTTCAATCAATTTTGATGATACTGGCAAGAGTGTTATCGGCCTATATGAAGTAAGCTCATGTGGGAATTTTCCTAGTTTATGTATTAATATTATTAGTTTAAATTTCCACTGTATTGGGAAGTACTGTAATCTTATTACTGCATTAAATATTTGTGTAATTGCCATTAATACCTTTCTAGGTAGTTCTTTCAATAAATTGTTCAGTTTTCTGGTTAACCTGTTTAATATATTTTTATCATTGGGATGCCTGGTTTGCTGTCAGATTTTTTGGCTCTTCTTTTCTCAGCAATTTTTATTTTAATATCTAAAAGATAATTATCAATAATGACTTTTTTTAAGATTAGGTTTTATTAGGATTTATAACTGAAAAATAATTTTTTAGAAATAATAATGAAAAATTTAGACTTTAATAGGATTATAACGAAAATACTCAACATAATGATGATAAATGCAGTTATAAGTAGAAATGAAAAAAACTAGAGCGACTTTAACAAACAAAAAATAAATCTGGTGTGAACATCACACGACTTTCCTTATCCTATTATTATTATATATTATACCGGGTCCATCGTCTCGGCCCTTGGCTGCTCTCGTCCCGGAACTTGTTATTTTAAAAAAGGACGAGAAGCGAGCCCAACACTCGAAAGCTGATTAAAATAAACAGTACAAGACAATAATTGACTCGTACTTAAAATTTTGCTACGTCACTGAAGGTAACCGTGCGAGCTCGGCTGCACGGCCTTCTCCATTATCGCCTGCGTGCTCCCTCCTAGTGGCCAAGCGCTGTTCCCCCCCGTCCTCCCGCAGTCGGCCAGAAAGCTCACCGAATGCGTTGCGATTGGTCCGTTTAATTAATTTTTAATCAGCTATAATTTATTTATTTGACCTCGGATCAAAAAATTTCATTGTAATTTTTTGTTCGTCTCGGTCTGATTTACCCGGTAATATAAATTTCCCGAAACATTTTATGAACACCCGGTATATTAAAAATCACGAGTTTCAATTTTTTTTCGAGTTCCTTTTTTACAAACTTTTATTTGAAATTCATGTTTATCTCATGATAACAAATCATTTTTATTTTCATAAATTTTTTGTATCTTCAACCGTTTAGATTCGCGACCGCTTTGCGACCGCTTTTGCGACCTTGCGACCAAACGACTGCGCCGATTTTTACCAAAAGCTTCGCACTGCGTCCCCTACCTACAAGTAACTTGCATACCAAATTTCAAGTCTCTAGCTCTTACGGTTCTCGAGATATCCTGTTTACAGACAGACAGACACACACGCATACGCACACACACGAACCAATGGCTCAAACCAACTTTTTTTTGGTGTCCTGAGACTATATTTCGTCCAGAATTGTGAAAAACTGGGTAGGTCAAATTTCCGCCGATTACATTACTTTCCTTATTATAGGATAAGGAAAGTAAAAAACAAAACGCACCATTCAACATAAATAACGTGAGATTTATGATATGAAAATAAAGAAAAAGAAAAAGGCAATGAGGAAATACAGAAGTTATTAAAAGCACTACGGTTGTCGACCAAAGCAGGTGTGTAAAGATTATTGTAATTAATGATTGACTGTTTAGGAAAAGGGTAATGACAGAAAGAAACTAGGTAACGGTATAACTTGTGAACTCATTCTGGAAAAAAATGAAATTATAGTTAATACGTTCAAAAAGAATCTCAAGCTTCTTTGAGAGGTGGCAAAAAGGTTATAGTTTTGTCATTTTATGTTTGTAAAGTGGAAAAACCTGTCTAACTTAAAGTATTTAAGGTACATAATGTTGTTAACCGCAGTTACACAATTACATTCCTAAGGTTTACGGTTAAATCTTGAATGTATAATAATTAATGACTCATACACAGTTATAAGTAAGAAACGTGTATCAAATAACAGAACAATAAAGCCCTAATATCCATTTATTAAAGCAGGCAATTTATTCTCGTGGGCTCAAAAATTAAAGATTTATATCAACTAGTACGCCGTGTTTGTTAAAAAATGTTTGCAAACACTTCTTTTGTCTTTTATACGAAGTGCATTTAAGTTCTAAGGTCTCCAATTTTTTTCTCCACAGTAAGAATAAGTCGAAAAATGCGGTTAATTTTAAAAGACGAAAGAAATATTTCTGAGTATGTAATATAGATGACAGCACCGTACAATGTACACAGGTCGAATTACCGCCATTGCAGTGGGTGTTGTTGGTGGCAATGTCTTTGGAGATATTGATATTTGATGTTGCCATAAATGGTGCTTTCTTTTTGTCAGTTGTGAAAATGGATGAGACGTGGATGCCGTTTTCCATTCGAGCCGTTGTTGCATTAACAGATTTTAGTGGGCAAAATACACCCCTAAAAAAGTGTTCTCAGCAACCATGGAATAATGGTGACGACGTGGTGAAAAATGTATACGTCTAGACGGAGATTACACTGAAAAGTAACAGAAGTTTTAACTTTCTTGGAAAGTATTGTTTAAGAAAAAAATTGGAGACTTTAGAATTCAGGTCTAAATCCGTTTTGTGCCTCATGCAATTTATCTTCTACACCTTTTCTTAATCTTCCTTCTAAAATCATTTCGTACACCTTATAGGTTGAGCAAAGCTATGATACTCCACGGTAATTAGACCATTCTATCTGATTTCCCTTTTTGAATATTGTAACTATTACGGAAGTTTTCCAGTTTTTGGGTACTGTTAATGTCACCCGTGCTTTATTAACAATTCTGTGTAGTAGCACAATTTTATCTTCTCCATGTATTTGTATAATTCTGATTTCCTGATGTTTGCCCATTTTCACTTTTTGCTGCTTTCTTTACTTCTTCAAATTATGTACTGTCTCTACGTTCTCCTAACCTGTGCTCCTATTTTTGTTTCTTCTTCGTTAACTTCAACTCTATCCAATATATTTTAAAAGTACTGTTTCCATCTGTCCATAACTTTATTATTTTTAGTGATTATCACCCTCTCTGACCATAATTTGTCTCAACCCATATTTTCTTTCTTGGTTTCTTATATTTTTAAGAAGTCTATAAAATAGTTTCTGGTTTGATCTGCTCTTTTGTTTCTAAAGTCTTCCCATTCCTTGGTTTTGGCTACTTTAACCTCCTTTTTTGGTATTCGTGTCGCTGTTTTATAATTTTCATAGGCTTTCTCTATTTTAAGTAAACATTTCGCGCTGTCTTTTTCATTTTCATTATGTTTTTAATTTCTTCGTTCCATCAACTTGTTCTTCTCTTAGATTCTTCTGCTGTTGCTAACCCGCATGCTTTAGTGTTAGCCTTGTATATAACTTCTTTAAATTTCTTCCATTTGTCCTCTGTTGTCATATTTTGCAATTCATTTACTGCACTCTGAATCTTTTGTGATATCCATTCTCCATACACTTGTCTTATCTGCTGTTTTTGTAGTTTGTATATTTTGATAATTTTTGTTTTATTTTTGTCGAGTTCACGTGTTACCCTCTCATACCCTTTTCCTCGTTATTTTTCATTCTTGCTAGCAGGGAATGATCTGTCGATAGTTTGGTATCACTATATACTCTTACATCATATCTGTTTGCTTGCTTTGTAATGACATGGTTTATAATTGATATTTCATTCCTTTCTGGTTCTTTGCTAGTGTATTTGTGACAGTCCTTATGTTGATAGAAAAAAATTTGTGACATCAGTCCGTTTTGAATACAAAATTTTATTAGTTTCTTACCTATTTATTGTTTCTTTTCCATAACTGCCCATTACTTCCTTTTTTTCCTATAGTACCATTACCTATTCTGCCAGTAATTATAGTGGGATTGTCCACTTCTTAATATACCATTTGAAGCTCATTCTAAAATTGTTCTTTTACTTCATCCTATTATTTTCATCCGGTCCATATACTATTATTACATCCCTTTTCTTAGTGTTACTTCGTGCGAATGTTACTTTAATAATTTTTTAATTACTGGTCTCCATTTAATTAATTTATTTATGTACTTTGGGATTATCACACAACCTACCCTTGCTTCGGCTCTTTTATACTTTTCTACTTTACTATAAAGTAAACCATATTCTTCCACAATCATTTCTTATGCTCCTTTCTTTTTCGTCTCTGTAATTGCTAGTATTTTCATTTCATATTTCTTAATTTCTTGGATTAGTTACTTTTCCTTGCCATTTATGCGTCTAATCTTTTATTTTCTTATTCTACGCCATTCACTCTTATTTTATCCCATTTTTATTGCGCTTGTCGTTTTTTCCATATTCCGTCCTATACATTTCTCTAATAATCGTTTTTCTTGCTCCAAGTCTAGATTTCTTTGTCGCTTATCGACTTCTGGTATTTTACCATAACTGTTTTCCTTTTGCTGATTCTTCTTTAGCTATTTTCCGTATTAATGCTTGTATTTTTCTTTTATTTGATATTAGGTAGTCATTTATATACAATTTTCCTCAGGAGTTTGCTCTTGTTGTTCATCACCATACTCTTACCCCCTTTACTATTTAATTTTATCAAACAAGTTTTTTCTCATAGTTTTCTTGGAGCTTCTGCTTTCAGTGTTACACCCAATTCCTTTTCTATGAACCCTTCTATTTCTTCCTTTAACATTTTTGGGTTAATTGATTCTATTTTTACCCCTTGGATTCTAATTTTTCTATTCTCTCATTTGCTATCGCTACTTCCTGTTTAATCTATCAATTACTTTCATAACTTTTTCATTGGTGTACTTTAGTTCTTTTATCTCCTTTTTAAAATCTCTTTGTTTATTCCTTAGCTGTTGTATATTTTCTTGTAATATTTTTGTCTCTTCATTATTATTGTGCCGTTTTTTAAATTCCTTTTATGTTACCCGCCAGGTTATCTATCATTTGATCTTTTATATTGTCCTAAGGATCCAACTCTTTTGGCGGTGTCCTATGTGTCTTCTTAGACTTCTTAAATAATTCATTTATATCCTCTTTGTTCCTTTTTTCCTCGTACATAAGGTACTCGTCCGAGTCCATTCTTTATATTGTAAATTTCCTATTTTATATTCATGCGGCCCTCTCTAGTATCTTGTATGTTGGATTGCTTTTCCCAAAGTCGGCTAAATGGAAATTTTTGAGCCTTGAAATTTATTTATCTGCTTTTATCTCTGTTATTGCGTGCGATTCTCCTTCTTATTGCTAATTGTCCTAACCTTAAATATGTTAATGGTGGGAAATATTTACTCACAGTCTTATATATTATGTACTTTCTCTTCTTTCTCTGCCGTTTGTAGTGACTTTCTAATAAATATTTTTATTTTTTATAATTTCTCTGCTCGGTATGGTCTAAATTTGAACTTATTTATCTTAGTAAAATAAAACGGAATGTCACACCAATACTAATAGCTCATAATTAAGAAATTGTTTTTTATTTTTTTTGATAAGCTTCAAAAACTTTTTTCTATAAATAAAAAATTACATAAATATTTTGATATTTTTGTGTTTGCAATTAGAAAAGCTTTATACTTATTTATTTATTAAAATTTGTAATAGTGGACCCTTAGAGTAAGGAAATAAATGACATTAATTTTTTCATATCAATTTGAAATGTAGATATGATGAGTAAAGTGACACATGAGTAGTTTATTATAATAATTACATAATTGTTATAGTCCTCTAACACACTTCCTTCTTCAATTTATACATACATTTGAAGGCAACGTCGTATATTATTGTGTCATCTCTTTGGAAGTTTTATCTTTTTTATCTCACTATATTCACTAGCAGCCTGAAAATGAGTTATTTTTATGCCGATTGCACTAACTAAAAATAATACAAATTTAGTTCAACTTTGTAAATAATATAAGATCTTTATATCAGTCAGGACCTGCATTAAAAAATATTTTCGCAACAGATAATATAGTTTCACAAATGAGGCTTCTTATTTACCAGTTATTTTAATGTAATACCGTCTATGACTCAATTATTTATATTACTAGAAAAATCAGCATTGCTTTTACCTTTGCCTTCTTCATTCTCAATGGCGTGATAGTTTTTCAGCACAGTAATTATGTCTTTATTTCTGAATTATAATGGTAAGTTTGCGTCTCATCATATGTAACATTTTTTTAAATATTTTACTTTTTGTTATAAGTTATTCTATAATCAGTACTCTTTTATAATATTTGTCGCTTTTTATCAATATGTGTTATACATTCTATCTTTATAAGGATTAATTGGCACTTTGTTTGTATTTATTTGCTGCTTTTTTTAATGCATTTATATTGTTAGTATTTAGTTAGTATTTTTGTAATAGCACGCAGATTAACTGCATTCAAAGATTGCGGGTCAGAAATGTAATCGTTGCAAAAACCATCAACCAATAATGAGATACAAACAACAGATGTTATGTAGTTTGGACAGTTGCGTTGAGCAACCAAACCGTTCGTTGTCTTCAACACTTTTTTGTAGCATGTGTTCCTTACATATTCACCATGTAGTTCCCGCAATAGTTCCAAGACCTGAGTCAAATATTTATTTCTTTTCTCGCTGCTTTGGTTACATTCAAAAAATTTAAGATCACTTCATATGTACGCACTAGTATTGCAAGCGCGCGTATATGTTATCCAGCCTCTTGAGTTCAAATGAAAATATGAGAAAGACCGGGTTATACTATTTCTAATCAAATAATTTTATAATTAATTTAAAACGTACTTTTTAATTATCTAAAACAAATCGCGATGCAATGGCTTGAAAATATTTAATTTTGTTTTATAAAAATCTATTATAAATAACTTACATCGAGCAAAAATTACTAATAATTTAATGTAAAAATTGAGAGCGAAAGCCATTGCAATGCGTATTCTACAACTTAAGAAACTATACAATAGGAAACAACGTTCACTTAGTTAAAACTAATTAGCGATCATATTGGATATATTCTATTTTTGGTGCAATTTGCCAATTTAGTATCTCAATATAAGAATGAATGCTGCAGTAGTATTCGACATAAAAAATATGCTGCAGGCCATAAAAATTGAGTATTTTGTGCGTAGCAGTTTTTAAGAAATTGAAAAATTAAAATAATTTACTTGAATGTTTGATGAATGAACTTTATACAGCTAGTTATTAAGCTTATTTCAATAATTAAGTTAGCGGAAGGTTTAAAACACACAAGTTGGAAAATAATTATTGTTTTTGACATAGATGACCGATTTGTTATTTTATCAGTAAAGAAAATGTTCATTAAATATTATTAGAACTATCTTATATGTGAAGAAGCGGTTTGTGTAACACCGAATATATTATAGAGAAAAAAAAATAAAATAAAGGCGTAGTATAAATTAGTTTATATCGAATTTTAAAATCGTCGAAGTATGACGGAAAAAATTTTTATAGGTGCCAAATAAAGAAAAATAGAAGAAGATAGATAAATTAATAAAAACAAAAAAGGAATAATGATGTAGAGTAGAATAAGAAATCAAATTAATATATACATAAAAGAAAATTAAAATCAGTCATGGAATATAGAAGAAAAAGTGTGGAAATTAGTAAGAGACTTTTGCTGTTGAATATATGTAGTTAATGATTTTTGTTGTAATGAATTAAGAAAGTGACAAAACGTATATATTTGTGTAGCGTATATTATTATAAACTCAAAATTAAGCTTTTTATTAAAATAGTCATACAAATGTTTAAATGATACCTAAAAGCATTAAAAATAAATAATATTTTAAAATATGGTAAAAAAATTATTATCTGTAGAAAATGGATATATAATAGTGAGGCTCTAATTCCCCACATGGAAACATGGTTTGATAACTGTAAGGTTAAGGTTTCCATATGTTTGGATTTACTGCTCGTTACTATTTCTGATAGACATGATTACCTTTTGTTCGAAGTGAACACAGATACTCAATTATTTTTAGTGGCCGAGTGGGTCACCTACTATGGATCTGAGCCCCAGGAATGAACCCAGGTCTCGCAGCCAAATTCCTTAACCACTTAGGTACACTAATGTTTAAAAAAATAAATAAATCATCTAAACTTTCTTTGCCGTATAAGGTTTTTCAAAACAAGCAAGAGAAAATTGGGCCCCAATTTTGTGGTTAGCAGAAATGGCAGATTCTTTGTGAATTATTTTTTCCTGTGGAAGAGTTAGAATTAGTTTGGAAAAGACGTCTATCTAAACGCATTAAAACATTATGAAAGATCGTGGCCTGTGATTTTTTAAGAATCGTTTAATGATTTGAATTGTGAGTTCAAGATAAAACCGGCAATTGTTTGTTTTTACTTTTTACACAGTATAGAAACTTCTAACTACTAAATTAATTAAATAAATAAATATTTTTGTGTCATCTTTTAGGCATGCTGTTATATTAAAAAACATATCAATTCTTCAATATAATGTATGTTTTCATTTAACACTTTGTATAATCTTTTACTATGAAAATCTTCCTCTTGTTAGGTTTTTCCTTTTATTTACAAGTTTGTTTGAAATCACTACGCGTATCAAACCATTTGGAAACCATTATCTCCTGTTTGTTGAGTCTAAACGTAATCTCTGTTTAACTTTCTTTTTTTAATTTTAGCACACTTCTTTAGTTGTTGCAAACAGTACCACACAATTTTGTTTTAGGTTACTGCTGCATCAATTACCTGTAACTAGGTGGTTACCTTATTCTAATTACGGTTTTATCAAAATATAGATCACTGCCTTACATATACCTTTATTTCTGACATTAAGTTCGGCTCGTGCATTGAAGCAGAACAGACGTGTGTGAGCCAGCTATACTTAGGATATCGCAACGTGAAAACGGCCGCTGGCCCGCCAGCTGACTTCGCCAGCGTCGCGCGGAAACCGGCGGATCGCCACTGCGGATCACCATAGCGGATCGCCGCAGCGAATCTTGAGGCCCCGGGAACGTAAATCGTAGGGTTCACCGCCAGAGATAGCAGAGGCCATTATGGCCTACTAATATGCTCCTGCCACAACATTTCAAACCAGTCAACAGTACTGCCCAATGCAAATAGACTACAACAACCAAATTCGGTATGTACAACGAAATTATTCTTATCAACAACTACCAAATGCAAATTCGCAAACACAATTTTTAATAAACGATAATTTGCACGCTTCGAGTAATGCAATGCAAATAAATACTCCGTTACAAAGTGATATCGCTTATCAACAAATGTAAAGACCACAAACACCTCACGATTCTGAATGGCATCTAGTTGAAAACAGAAAACGTAATCGCAGCAGTGATAAACTGCAACAACAAAACAAGCAACCTAAAATTACAGACTACTGGTTAAATCCCACAAATCGATTTGCACCATTAGCTGGAACTAACGAAGGCCAGCAGGAACCAATATCAACGGACCCCAAACCGCCGCCGATCTTTATATCAGGTATCAAAGTCATTGAACCCTTAATCAAAATGCTGGAAACCGTAGCAAAGGCAGAATATGAAATTAAAATATTATATAATGATGAGGTTAAAATCACACCTAAAACTTCAGATAAATACAGGCTTATAGTTAAAGCATTAACGGAGAAAAACACGGAATTCCACACCTATCAGACAAAGCAAGAGCGCAATTTTCGAATAGTTATCAGAAATTTACACCCTTCCACTAACCTGGAAGAATTAAAGGTAGAATTAAATGGGCACGGCCATCAAGTTACTAATGTATGGAACATTAAACAAAGATACACTAAGAAAGAACTACCGCTATTCTTTGTTGATCTGAAACCGGACGATAGTAATAAAGAAGTATACAACATTACTAGACTTGCTCACTCAGTAGTAAAGATTGAACCACCTCGTCCTACCCGACAAATCCCACAGTGCGCCAGGTGTCAGCGTTTTGGTCATACCAAGAACTTCTGTAATCGGAGCCCAAGGTGTGTTAAGTGCACCGGAAGTCACGCGACATCTCAATGCCTACGTAAAGATAAAAATAATGAGGTACGCTGTATCAACTGCAACTGTAATCACCCCGCCAGCTATGGGGGTTGCACAGTCTATAAGGAATTGCAACAAAAAATGTACCCTCCATTACGAAGGAAGCAACTTGATAATGCCTCCCATATCCTCTCCAGACGCACTCAATCTAATCTAACACATGCCCCAGCGGTGAGAAATAACCTACCACGATCTCTCAAACCAACTCCAACCTCAACAACCTTCACCAACTACTTCATCAGATGACATAAATGAAATGAAAAATGATGAACAGCCTTCTGGAACAGATTACACATCTAACGGAACAAATGGGAACAATGCTTAACCTATTAACCGCTCTCGTCGTTAAACCCAACAATGGTTTATCACATTAGAATTGCACAATGGAATGCCACTGGGCTGTTACAACATAAAGAGGAACTAATTTCTTTCCTTATAAATCAACAAATAGATGTCATGCTGATTTCAGAAGCGCACTTCACTGACAGAAGCTTCCTCAAAATCCCTGGATTTGCAGTCTATCAACCAAACACCCTGACGGTGGGGCTCATGCCGGCACAGCGGTGATAATTAAAATCACTATTAAACATCATGAACTCTCCGAATATAAGCTAGAGCATCTCCAAGCAACAACAGTAGTCACAGAAGATTGGACAGGACCAATAACAATATCTGCGGTATACTGTCCTCCACGCCACAACAACAAACTAGACTTCATATGATCACCATTCATATTAACATTTGACCCTGGACAATCAAAGTAATCACCTTGTAGTAAACATACGGATTGGGACCTGTTCAATGCCAAGCATTGAACACACTGGGGTTCCAACGGATATAACTTTAACAAAGGCAGAAACTGCTTAATAGCAATACACGTTAGCAATTATCTCACACTGGTGAGCCTACTCACACCCAACGACCTGACAACTCCCCTATTGGTCAAACAGAACTTTGCAAGATTCGAAAAGGCAAACTTAACCATATCTGAACATTCAGCCTGCCTAAAGACTTATCTGACTGATCACTCACCCATCATATTAACATTTGGAACGCATGTTAATCAATCAAAGTAATCCCACCTTGTGCAGTAAACATACGGATTGGGACCTGTTCAGAGAGCACTCTTCCAACGGATATTCCATTAAAACAGAAAACGACTTGATCATAGCAATAGAGCACTTACTGCAATTATTCAGCAAGCTTCTTGGCAAGCCACTCCACAAAAACCCCAACGCATCTCTACTACTGACTGCCCCCTATTGGTCAAACAGAAAATCGCCGAAAAGCGCAAATTCCGGAAAAAGTGGCAAACAACCAGATATCCTGCAGGCAAGCGGAGATTTAACCAAGCCGCAGCTGACCTCAAAAGAACTCTGTCTGACATAAAGAATCAGGGTATTCAAAACTATTTGAAGTCCTTAACACCGACGGAAGCAACTGATTACTCTCTCTGGAGAGCAATCCGAAAGCTCAAACGACCAATCCAACATAAACCACCCATACGTCTTGAGAACGGAACTTGGGCTAGAACTGACAATGAAAAGGCTCTCGCCTTTGCAACACACCTAGCGGAGGTATTTCAACCCTTCCCGTCAGAAACCACACAAGCTGAGGAAAATATAATTCAACAATCCCTAGAGGCACCACTCCAGATGTGTCTTCCACTAACAAAATTTACAATAGCCGAAACAAAATCCCAAATTCTGACCAACCTTAACTCCCGAAAGGCTCCCGGGTGTGACCTAATAACGGAAAAAATTCTAAAGAAGCTCCTTGAGAACGGTTTTTGGTATATCACCTACTTATTTAATGCGATGTTAAGACTGTGCTTTATCCCTCTGCAATGTAAAGTCGCTACAATCATTGTCATTCCCAAACCTGGAAAACCTAAAGAACAACTAACGTCTTACAGACCAATAAGCCTGCTAACAGTCCTATCCAAGGTTTTTTAAAAACTCTTCCTAACTAGGCTCACACCTATAATACAGGATAATAACCTACTCCCTGATCATCAATTTGGATTTCGGCAACAACACGCCACTGTCGAACAAGTACATCGAGTCGTAAAGAAGATCACCAAAGACTTTGAGGCAAAAAGGTACTGCTCAGCTGTATTTTTAGATGTAAAGCAAGCATTCGATAAGGTTTGGCATGATGGCCTGCTATTTAAGATCAAACCTTTACTGCCTCCGGATTGCTTTCTACTTATTAAATCCTACCTCGCTGACAGACACTTTCTGGTCAAACATGGTGAATATACAACAACTTTATTTCGCATCATCTCTGGTGTCCCTCAGGGTAGCGTGCTGGGGCCAGTCCTCTACCTGTTATTTACTGCCGACCTACCAACCCCCAGAAAAATCCTGACAGCTACATATGCTGACGATACTGCGGTGCTCGCATCTGATTTCGACTCTCTATTGGCAACCCAAAATCTGCAATCTCACCTAAATAATCTGCAACAGTGGTTTACGAAGTGGCGCATTAAGGTCAATGAGACAAAGTCTGTCCACATAACCTTTACAACAAGACGAGGCACCTGCCCACCCGTCACGCTAAACAATCAACAGCTCCCACAATCTGAAAGTGTCAACTACTTAGGACTTCACCTTGATAGGCGGCTGACATGGAAAACTCATATCTGGACGAAACGAAAACAACTAAGCCTTCAGTTTCGAAAAATGTACTAGCTACTAGGATGCAACTCGCAACTGTCTCTGAATTGCAAAATCCTCCTTTACACAACTATACTTAAACCGATCTGGACATACGGTATTCAGCTCTGGGGAACAGCTAGTCACTCCAACATCGAAATTCTGAGACGCTTTCAAGCCAAGACGTTGCGTAACCTCGAGGACGCACCATGGTATGTATCCAACGAGATTATACGGCGTGACCTAGGCATACCTTCAGTAAATGAAGAAATCCAGCGTCACACGGTACGCTACTGTGACAGGTTTCATGTCCACCCAAACGCCCTTGTCGAGGGCCTTCTCGATGTTGCCGAAGATGAGCCACGACTTAAACGGATTAAAACTCTGGATCTTCCAAACCGCTTTTTGTGAGTGATAGCGTGTGTGCGCGAGTTCATAGTACCATTTAGCTGCAAGCCAAACTGACTTACTACCACTTAAGGAATTTGTTATTGAACTCTTTCCTTCACGATATGTATGTACACTACCACATAATTTACTAAATGTCAAATTTTGACAGATTGTAAAGTTCCCCAATAAAAAAAAAATTTCTGACATTATCAAACTCAGTGGTTGCACCAGTATATATTATAAAATATGCTATGTAATTTTATGCTAAATCTATTAGGTTTGCTTTTAATATATTGATTGAACGACAAATGGCGTTTGAAAATAATGATTCATCGATGTAGTTTTCCAAATGTTACAAATCTTCTTTTGAATGATAGAATTGCTATTTTTAGTTTAAAAGGTCTATTAGTTGGCTTTAGTTCTTCATTATTGCCAAAATGGATTAAGCAATGCCTATCTCGAATAGTTACCTTTTGAAATACTTAAGTTTGTAGTAAGTTTTGAGAACAATGTTAATTTAGTTTTAGGTTCTTGTTTCTATAAATGAGCAATCATTATAAAAAGTAGAAA
Source organism: Sinelater perroti (assembly GCA_036346155.1). Taxonomy (NCBI): domain Eukaryota; kingdom Metazoa; phylum Arthropoda; class Insecta; order Coleoptera; family Elateridae; genus Sinelater; species Sinelater perroti. The sequence continues at coordinate 1,278,841 of JARFIY010000303.1, read as the reverse complement.
AAATTTGTATTGTTAATAATATGATTGCCAATAACATTATTCTTACTGATTTAAATAAAGTAGTATACAACGTCTGAATTCTCTATCATTTTGATCGTCCAGGACTATTCACGATTTCGTTCTCAGTACCGGAGCTGTCATTATAATTGATTCTTATTTCTTCTTCAACATCACAGCCTCATCTATCGGGTTTTACTGTTTCATTTAGATATTCAGCTTCAGTTTCTAAGAAGCTAAGGCAATTGTTCATTTTAAATGTTATACGATACACATAAATAATACGTGCATTGTTATCACAACTCATAGAATTTTATATGTAAATGAAAAGCTAAAATAGAATATGAAATTGTGCTCTTAAAACTCTCATATATGTATATTTAGTATTACATGAGTAACTTGTAAAGTCTAGGAATATTTATACTCACAGCATGGGTATTACGCATTTATAAAATGAACATAAGTGTTTAGTAGGTAAAAAGTCAAAGATAAAAGGAAAAAACCTAAGTGCAGAAGAAAGAAACGTCTTCTAATCAACATAAAAAAAGAACAGTTCAGAAAACATTATGGAATAAGAAAGTTTTACTAAGAAGTCAAACAAGCAAAGAAATGGTTTCAGATTATGTAAAGCGATTCTTGCAAGAATAATAAAAGCAATTTTAGAAAAAGAAAAATTTTTCAAAAATGCCACCAAAAAAAAACACACCAAATTCTAGGAAAGTACAGAAAAACTACAATCTAGATATATAGAAAACTAAAATAATAAAAGGAATATAGGACAAGGATGAATTGCTAAAAGAATAAATAACAAAATAAAAAAAAATCACTATAATAACTAAGCAATAAAAAAGGATAAAATCATAAGTGATAATTATGAAGATATTACATTACCAAATACAGCTCAATTAATATTAGGACATTTTATGAAAAATAAATTAAAGAGAGTATTAGTATGATTTTAGAATCGGTAGGGTAAGATCAACAGCTATAAATATCACTATTAACTTCTATTACGTATATTGATATAAAAATTTAAAAAACAAACAAAATAATTTAATTAATGTGATTACTATATAACAAAATTTAAAAAGCTATTAATAAATATAAATGAAGAACTAATTAAATTTACAGAAAAGATCTAAAGTTAGCTTGTTATAAAAATTAATACTCAGTTATAACATAATAAGCGATATTTTTAGTAATAGCAAATTTATAACAGGAAAAAATTATGAAAAGGACTAATTGCAAATAAAAAACTTAAAATACTTTAAACTTATACAAAAAATCAAGTGTAAATAAGTCAACTGGAATATGTAATAATGTACTACTTACAGATCTGTTCTTGCTAAAAATCAGTCACATTTTAAGCTCGCCTTTAGTATTTCATCTTTTATTACATGTGGTAGAAGGACTAAATATTTTCCATGACCTGATTTATGTCAACGATAAAGAAACGTTTAACTAACTGATAAGTTAGTAAGTGGTAGATTTGGTTTAACGGAATACGATAATTGGTAATCTACACATAATTTATTTGCTCTTTAAATTAAAATTGGGACAAACAGATAAATATTCAAGAAAAGCTGACAATTTTTTTATAAACACAGAAGTACGTATCAAATTAAAAACGGTGCAAAGTGATAAAAAGTTGCCTTACAGTTATCACATTATTTAATTAAATACATAATTTAAGAGATGATTATGCTAAACAAGTAGGTTGAACTTTAGTAGGTAGGATTATCAAACCACTGCATAAGCCTTTTACCGGATTTGCTAAACTCGTACTTAATGCATCTTCCCCTGCAACAAATACACGTTTACGTTTAAAGCGATGCGGAATAGAGAATAACGTACCAATTCTCTTCTGCACACTTTATAACTTGCGGCTCCTCCTTGAAGCACTGCGGTCCCAGAATGCTGAAGAATGTGAATCCAATGTTGTTAGAGACGTGACTGTTTACCTTCTTTAAGCACTTGTGAAACTGTTCGTCGCACTTGCAATGAGACCTTTAACAAATTGGTATCATTTTCTGCCGTATCCTAATAATGCACTAATGCACCTGGTAAACGTCCCTGTATTTTCGAGTCCGTACTTGGTTTCTCCAGCTGCAATTCCTAACTTACAGCCGTCGTGGTTTCGGCAGCAGTTGTCGGTGTCACTGAAATAACCCAATCTCCTTGACTCACCCGCAATGTCACCGTCACCGCAAAAATTGGTGCCTAAAATTAAACTTATTTGTTGCAATACACAGAACATTAAAATTGGGAGTGATAGCTTGTTGGCAGTATGTTTGGGATTTGTATTCGAATAATTTGAATGTTCGGATATGTAATGACTAAAAATTTAAATACATATAATCACATACAATTTTATTCTTTGTAAATGCAAAAAATATTTCTAAATAAAGCATAAAAATAATCACAGATATTTTAATGTCAGCTACAATAACTGACACTTTGTGCCTTATGCAGAGTCCATCAATGATGTAGTTCTAGGTTGAGCGTTCCTATTTCCGAGTAGTATGTTGCAACCGCAGTTCCATAGAGGTCAGTTTTAACATGCATATATTTTATATAATTAGAAGGTAGGTCAAACTGTAATGTTATAATACATCAAACCCGTTATGCAGTAGCAAGAACCCAATTGTATAATATACAGGGTGTTCCACGAGTTTAATGAGAAACATCGTATACAAGTTCTATGAGCAATTTTAAACAAAAAATATTCAATAAATCTTCTCAATAAATTTGTGGGACACCTGTATAAGTCAAACCAGTAAACCGCAAAACGGATTAGCCACAACTAAAAACAAACACAACCAGCAAGAAAAAACAATCCGTATAGTAAAAAATAAATCAATCGCCACAACTTAGTTTACTAAATCAGACCGGACTTGTCGTATTGTCAGTTCGCGTTCTGTGTGACGAAAGTTAAAAGACTTGCGACCCGCCAGCGCGTTGATAGGATCCTGCGCTCGTTATCAATATGGTCTGGGTCGTCTAGGCTGGAGCTGCTCACCGCCACTCCTGCTGCCGCTACCGCCGTCATTATTGTCGCCACAGTCTTTGTTTTGAGACTAAGAAGCGTTACTGCGGGTTTCTCGCAGTCCTAGCAGAGCTGGGATAAGGATTTGTGTGCTGTATTAAATTAGATATCAAGTGTTATCTAGAGTGGTCGTGTTACTCTTGAAGGGTAAAATTTGTATTTGAGTGCATCTAGTGATAAACGGCAAGATAAATTGTGACCTTCGGATCTTTACAATCTAATTTTATTTAATCTTATATATCTATGAGGTCAGTATAGCCTACTATTATTCACCCGCCTTAATAACAAATTCTAATCAACAATTCCGCTCTATGCAAATAGATAAAAATTATCACCGACAGTGTGCCCCACCAAATTATCAGTATACAAAACAGCAGCCCACAAAAAATAATTTATATTCATAATTTTCCATAAACGATATCATGAGATTAAATAGCATTTCAAATCAAAACCCGTTGATTCCTAATAAGGTTATATATCAACAATCGCCTTAAAATACTGATTAGTAATTAGTAGAAAACAGAAAACGTAACTGCAAAGAAGCTAGTGGTAAGATAAAAAAACAGACCAAGCAGCATAAATTGAAAATTATTAGTTACACCCTACCAATCGGTATTCACCATCAGAATCTATAAATTCAGATAAAGATGCAACGGAAATTACAACTTCTGTGAAGGTCCTTCGCAAACCTCTGCTGATTTTTGTATCCAGCGTCAAAATAATCGAAACTTTAATTCGCTTGCTAAAAACTATAACAAAAAATAAAAATTCTATTTGACGAGGAGGTTAAAACCATATAAAAAACCTTGGAAAACATTTTTAGTCATAATTAAAGAATTAGTGGAAAAAAGAACAGAATTTTACACTAACCAAATAAAACAGGAGCGCTCCTTTAAAGCAGCTATGAGAAACCTGTATCTAACTACAACTTAGATCAGTCAAAGAATTAACTAATGACACTTGCATATCAGACTACTAATATCTGAAATGTTAAAGAAAGGGTTACAAAGAGAAATTACCTTTATTATTTATAGAACTGTACCGGTTAATAACAAGGATATTTATAAAATCGACAAGCTTGCACACTCCATAGTCAAAATAAAACTACCTCATCTGTAATATCAATTGCTCCAATGGTCTAAATGCTAGCGATTTGGCCATACAAAACACTTTGTAACAGAAGCTTGAGATGTGTCAAATATACTAGCATGTAAGATGTATCAGCTGCAAATTACAAATTACAAATTATAGAGACTGTTCTATATGCAAAGAATTACAACAAAAAATGTTTTTCCCACTACGAAAAAATCTTACAGTAGCAATCCAGAATTGAATACAACCAAATCTTCTTTCAGGTTGTAAGAAGCAATCTTTCAGTAATGCTACAGGAAATTTCAAGAAATAATTGCTGTGATGACAAAAATGAGCTTAAAAGTTAGTGACGAGGTTAATGGAGCTAATGGGGACAATTAAATTTACTAACGATTCTAGTTGCTAAAAACAACAATAGATCAGCATCTCAGATTGGCTGAGTGGAATGTCAACGGGTTGGTCCTCTATCGTGATGAAGTTATATCGTTTCTTACAAACCAACACTTAGATATTCTTCCTATATTTGAGTTATACTTTACAAATAAAACATATTTAAAAATTCCAGGTTGTACGGTTTATTCAATTCAACATCCTGATGGCGGAGCCCATGCTGGTACAGCTGTAATTATTAAGAACACGATTAAGCATTATCAACTTCCTGGATATAAACAAGCGCATCTTCAAGCAACCACAATTGTTGTTGAAGTCAGGACAGGACCATTAACAATATCAGCAGTATATTGTCCTAGACATAATAATAAAAATGGTCAATATGGACATTTCTTTAATTGTTTAGGAAACCGATTTATAGCAGCAGGCGATTACAATGCCAAAAATGTTCCATGGTTGATCACAACCAAGGGCAAAGGATTATGGAGAGCTATGATCTCTATTGGTTTATATCATCTATCAATAGGTGACACAAAGTACTGGTCCACAGATCCGAGGAAACTACGGGTCTTACTTAACTTGTCTTGATTTGTCAGTTGATTATTTACCAATCATAACACTAGGAACCAGTGTACTGATATGTCAAAATTTAGTGGCTTTAAAAAATTAGTAGATAAAACATTATCGCTCATGGTTAGCTTAAAAACGGAAGTCAATTTGATAACAGCAACAGAGCGGCTCAATAAAACTATGCAACAAGCTTGTTGGCAGGCGACTCCTCAAAATCATGGCACATTACAAACTCCGAATGTCCAATAATAGTTAAACAGAAAATTGTTGAAAAACAAAGGCTTTGTAGAAGAATGGACAAGCGCCGCTTGAATCAAGCAACGATTGAACTCAAAAAACTACTGTCCGATATCAAAAATCAATCCATACAGAACTGCCTTAATTTATTGTCACCAAACGATTATTCACCCAGGAAAGCAACCAAAGGTCTAAAAAAATCGCTATAACAAAACAAAGCATCATATCTTAACACTGGTAATGGTATTTGGGCCAAAACAGACCAAAAAAAGGCACTAGATATTGCAAATAGATAATGTATTTCAGCATTATTCTTTCGAAATCACTAATTTAAAAAAGAGTGAAATCTAGAAATTTCTAAAGGCTCTTCCCAGATGTCCATGCCTATGAAACAATTTATTATAACCGAGATTAAAATTGAAATTCTTACCAACTTGAATCCACATAAAGCACCAGGATATGATTTAATCACAGGAAAAGTTTTAAAAGAACTCCCTAACAAAGAAATTGTGTTTATAACCTACATGTTTAATGCAATACTAATTATAAAGCAAGACTTTATCGCTCCGCAATGTAAAGTTGCCTCGATTATTCTGATTCTTAAATGAGGAAAAGCTAAGGAGAAAGTTGTATCCTATAGACCGATTAGCTTGCTTCCTATACTATCCAAAGTATCTGAAAAACTGTGACTTAGTAGAATTACACCAATACTCCTAGAGAATAATTTAATTTCTCGGTTTGGATTTTCGTAAGAAATATGCTAACATCAAACAAATTTATAGTTGCTGAGATTGTCAAAGATTTTGAAAAAATATATACTGCTTGGCTGTATTTTTTTATAAAATTAAAAACAAATTTTCTCCGGATTGCTTTATATTTATAAAATGTTATCTTGCTGACAGACACTTTTTAGTCAAATTGGAGAATACAAAACTATTTTATTTTCCATCAGTTCCGAGGTTCTCCAAGGCAATGTACTGGGGCCGATTCTTTATATCCTATGTACTATCTACAGATTTTCCTACAGTCAACATCACAATGACCGCAAATGATTTGCAACTAGCATCACAAATTTTTTAACCTTAATTGAATACTCTGAAAATGTGGTTCAAGAAATGGTGCATTAAAGTTAATGGTTCTAAATCAGTTCCTATAATTTTTACAACTCGTAAAGATACTTGTCATAATAAATAACCACCAAATGTTACAAGAAGAAAGTGTCAGATTTCTGGATGTCTACCTTGATAGACGGTTGACTTGGAAAAAGCAGATCTGGTCCAAACGAACACAACTTAGAGAAATATACCGCAATATATTGGTTACTAATTGTAAGGCGTAAATCTCAGCTCTCTCTCGAGAATAAGTTATTTCTATATAAAGCTGTCTGGACCTACGGAATAAAACTGTGAGGAACAGCCAGCAATTCAATCATTGACATTCTAAGGCGATTCCAAGACTTTAGGGTCAATAGCAAGTGCCTCATTTTATGTAACGAAAGAGGTCATACGGCGCAACCTTAATTTTCCTATAATTAATGAGGCGATTCAAAAATACGGTGTGCGCTACCACGATCGGCTTATTGTCCATTCTAATTCGCTTATCAAATGCCTACTAGAAAAAGATGAAGATGAGCCCAGACTCGAGAGGTTTAAACCCTTAAATTTACCAAACCGTTTTATGTGATTGTGCGTGTGTATGAGAGATCAAGTCAATTTGTTAAACATTAATAATTTTTTGTTGTACTTTTCTATCACGTTATGCATGTACATTGTTTTAATATTTAATTAATGCCAGCAAGTGACAGATTGTAAAGTTCTTATATTAAAAAAATTATTATACCGTTTTGCAGTTTTTCCAGATAATGGGACAGGCAGCGATAATATAATAAAAACTGACAAGTCCATAGCAATGAAAGAGACAAAACCACCATCAATATTTATTACAGGTGTGTTAAAAATAAACTCGCTAATATCATAATTGAATGAATCTTTTAGCTGAAAAATTTACACTTTAAATATCATAGACAGAAATTAAGTAAAAATTATGACAGAAAATGCAGATACCTATAGCGCAAACTACCAAACTATTGCTCTCTAGGTTCTTTAATGATATTTCCTGCATTAGATAAACCTTTATTACACAAAAATAATAAAGTCACCTTATCAGAAAAGGAAAATCGCACAATAATCGATCTACCAAAGATATGGCCACACTAAGAGATTCTACACCCAGCAATCTAGCTGTGTGAAATTTGGCGTTAACCATCTAACAAAAATGTACACTAAAACGAAGGATATTTGACTAAAGTGCCTTTTATGTAATGGCTCGCAAACTGTAAACTATAAAGAAGGTCAAGTTTACCAGGAGGCGAAGCAAAGAAAATTCGCACCTTTATGTCCTAGAACGTCAATATCTCAGCCAGCCTTAACCTTGGCAAATTCCAAATAGTAGTAAAAGCCCAACAGTAAACGAACAACTTAAATGTAGTGCAGACGTTAAGTATCAAAAAGTTAGAGAAAGTTATGCCAGAATTAACTGAGAATATAAAAACAATTCTAAATCTCCCCACAACCAACGACTTTAAACTGAAATGTCAATGGATTGTTAAATCGCACTATAGAATTAAAAGCATATATCAAAATCACGATTTAGATATAGTTTTAATATTTAAAACGCCCTTTACAAATAAAGGTTTCTTAAAAATACCTAACTATATTATTTATAACACCTAACACCTAGAAAAGGCGCACACGAAGCACCGGTAGTAATTATAAAAAGTTCTATTAAGCAATATAAGTAGTTATAGTCATATCCAAGCTGCAAGCGTGATCATGATATAGATTACTGGACAGGACAAATCACATTTACAGCCCTCCAAAACTTAATAAAAAAACAAAAAACTATACCCTCTTTTTTTGACAGACTTGAAGCACACTTTATTGCCGGGGTAAATTATAGCGCTAAGCTTCAAAAATGGGGTGCTAGAATAACCATCACTAAAGGCAAAAAATTGCTAATATTGCTCACTATCAACAATTTTAACTATTTCATCATCATATCATCTATATAATGGTCTGCGAATCGGAATAAAATTCCAAATCTGCTTAATTTTAGCTAAAAATATAGCACAAAATTATTTAAAAACTAACATTCTTAACAGACCTATAACAAAAAAAACTGATTTGAACTTATTTAAACAACTAGCTAATGAGAAACTAAACTTAGTAATTCTCTCGGGACTTCCGATAAAGTTAATAATGAAGTAGAGCACGTAATCGTATTGTACAAAGCGCTGTATAGGACTGAATTTCACAACTGAAAACAAACGACCTAAACAATTTTCTTTTTACGGTAGTGAAAAAGGAGGATTTGCAGAATTTTGCAAAAAATTAGACCCCCGAATGATAAACATAGGTTGAAGAATGCAACATGAAATTTGAGGAGGATTCTTTAAAACCAAAGAAAGACAAATTGCGAAATAGCTTCTCTGAGCTAAAAGAGCGGATTTGGGCTAAAATTAGACAAGAAGCTAATACATTTGCAACATATCTTTCAAACATTCCTGTCTGAACTAATTCTAAAAGGAGAAACAAATATACGATGCTACTTGGATACACTAGACCAGCTGTCTATCAATAAAAAAAAACATGCTATTGGATATTAAATTATTAATTAAATGCAAAATAAACTCAAAGGAAGCTTCAAACTACTACTAGATTACAGGTACAATCCTAAAAAAATTATAAAAAAAGGATGTAAATTAATAATGGTCTTATTTAATGCTATTCCAAGATTGAACTATTTCCGGCTCACTGGAAGGTGGCCCAAATAAATCAATAAATCCTACTCTGTACAGTAGACCAATAGACTGGGAGCAATTCCAAAACTATATTCAAGAATAAAAGAACCTAAAAATATAGACAATACGGTTTAACACTTCACCGAATTTATTCAGAAAGCATCTTGGTTGTCCATACCTATAACCAATGTAATACAAGCAAAACCTAACATAGTCCCCCTCTAAATTCGTAAGCTAATGCTGAGAAAAAACAGGCCAGAGAAAGATGGAGCAGATCTTGTAATTCTGCAGATAAACGAATTTACAACAGATTGACTAGAAGGCTCAGTAACCTATTAAAAGGACATCAAAATTCCAGCTTCGACAACTACATTACGAAGCTAAACAAAGGAGACCACTCTATTTGGAGGGCACCAAAAAGTTTATGCGTCCTTAAGTTCATGTACAACCAATACAAAAACAAGACGACACCTGGCCGAGATGCGATATCAAAAAAGCCGAAGAATTTTCTCACCTTTCGACGATATTCCACCTGTAAATTTTGAGGAACTAGCTAACTTCTTGGATATTCCTTGCCAGTTGCCACCATCAATCAAGCCGTTTATCACTAATGATGGAATTAAGGAATTAAGTAACCATAAAGTGCCAGATTACAATTTGATAACAGCACGAAGCCTGAAGTATCTTCCAAAAAAAGCTGTCGTTTTTTTGATCACTATCTTTAACTGGGTGCTTAGAAATACGCACAGGTCCTAAAGATCTTTAAGCTGGGTAAACCAATACACTTAACTTGCTCATATAGACCCCTCTCTGTAAAACTATTTGAAAAGCTTTTCCTAAGTAAACTACACAACGATTTAGACATGACCGCCCTGATACCAAGTTATTTGGATTTAGAGAATACTACTCGACTGTTCGACAAGCCCACCGATGGCTATATGCTTCGAGGGAAAAAAATACACTGCAGCCTTCATGGACATGAAACAGGTTTTCTATAAGGTGTGGCATGTTGCTTTATTATATAAATTAAAGCAGCAATCTTTTGATAAAATTATACCTTACCGACCGGTATCACAATCAACTCTCTACATATAACCCAATAAAAGCAGGTATACCACAGGTCAGCGACCTTAGTCCCTTCCTGTACCTTCTTTACACATTTGTTATCCTAGAAACTAAAAATACCTCTATCGCTACATATACTGATGATGCCGCCATACATCAAGACGTACCTGAAGCTACAAACACACTTGAACCAACTCAATGATTGGACCGATCTTTGTTGAATTAAGATAAATGAAAACAAATCTCTACAAATAACATTTACAACTAGAAAAATCACATGTCCTCCTATAACATTTAAGGGCATCCCTGTACCGGTAAAAACAGAAAGGAAGTATGTTGGACAGACAACTAATCTGGTCCCCACATTTTAAAGCAAAAAGGAAGCAGATTCATCTAAAAGCAAATGTATTGATTGCTTGGACTTAAATCCAAACTTTCAACTGAAAATAAAGTCCTGCTATATAAAACAATTCTTATGTCCATCTGGACATATGGTATCCAATTCTGGAGGTGCCCCAAAAAACAAACGAATATAAATATTATAAAATAAGCACAAAACAAAATTCTTTGAGCCCTTGGTTTGTAAGTAACCGAACCCTACACGAGGACCTCGACATGCTGTTTGTGACAGATGTAATAGAAAAGTCAGCTTCAGACTACTTTGCAAAACTACCCGGACACGAAAACCATCTTATACTACAACTTATGGACCTTCTACCAACAAGAAAGTTTAATAAACAACGGCCTAGAGATCTGAACTGATGAGGAATGCAATTCAATTCATCCCAGTAAACCCAAAGGAAATCATTGCTGGATGAAGACGCTTACATGCCTCAATAGACAACATACTTATTACTTAATACTCCTATAATACTGGAGTAGATTGAAAATTTGTAATTTTATTCAATAAAAAGATAATACTTTTACTAGGATTGCACGAAGTTATCATCTCTTAATATTAATAATTAAAGTCGCAGTGGTTTTAAAAAATAAGTTTGGTTCTAATTATGGTATATTAAAAATAAGCACGTTAAAAAGTTTTTTAGTAGTCAAAACGCGGATTCGATTTAACTAAAATTAAAAAAGATATTCCCTTCATTTATAAACAAAAATTATATCTTTTAATTAAAATCATTTTTCACCAGTTTAAACTGCAAAAAATCGCTTTACCTCAAATGGAGAAGTTAAAGTACAACTCCGTAAAAAGAGAATGAGCCCTTAAACGTAACTCTATGACTTCTCGTTCATGAATAAATAAATTTTTACAAAAGTGTCTTTTTACTTTTATAATTATTTTTTGTAAAAACTAATAAACTTTTCAGAAGCCGACCGGATTCATTTTATTCGTCGTCAAAATCATAACTGAAAATTTTTAAAAATAATTTGCAAATTTCGAAGTTCCTATTTTTCGGTGTTTTTGCAATTTGCGGGTCAAAAAATTCATGGATCTTTTCGTTCAGGTTTCCTTTTGCGTATATTTTACATATGCACAACTTTTACCATGTATGCAACTTCATTCAAGATATTGATTTTTGTTATATAAAAGACACTGTTTTCTACACCACTAAATTGTTAATATAAACAAACCATACCGTAACTTACTACAATCGTACTTTACATAAATCCGTTGTTAGATATCTATATTTAATTTTTCCTGAATAAAATCCAATTTGACTGGATTAAATAGGTAGGGTAAGTAATCTTTAGCAGATTAGTGCTTACAGATGCATTTACAAATTATTAAAATCGCGATCGCGAGTTAAAAACTTTTTTACCAGATTTCAGTCCTATATATTTACAAACCATGTTTAGATGTGTAGTTTCTATTTATTAGATAGCAAGTTATTTATATGTTATAATTGCTACAAAGGACAAAATTGTTGCAACAAAGAATTGTAAAAATGCATTAGTGGGTAATGCTAATTGAAGGTGGTCACCAAATAAGAATACTAGCCGTCCTTATTTGTATTGCTTTCCTCCTACTAAGCCACTAGCTCTTAATTTGGTCTGGAATAAACTGTACAGTATGGTCACGTTCATGGCGGTGGATCATCGGAAAGTTCGGTTTATCTATCGATTCTCTTAATTTTAATATTTAATTTGACAAATAAATAATTTAAATTTGTATTCTTAATCGAAACGTCTTCAAATATTAAATTTATTTATCGTGTGAAGTAACAAGTACAAAATTTGAAGAAAATCGTTAAATAATTTTTGTTCATTTTATTTGCTTTTATAAACCAATTTTCCGAAATCAAGAATTAAATATACTACTTTATTTATTTATACTCTACTATTGTATTAAATAAAAAACAAGGAATATGTTTATAAAATAATTTTGTTTCATTGTCATTTAAGGCTACGTAAAAAGGTCATCCAGTTTAGATGAGCAATGGCACGAAAATGTACTGCAACCGAGCAATTAATTAATTACAATATTTTAAAGGTCTCACACTGAGACTGCTAAACGCAGATAAAGTCCTTTTTTTCTATATTATTTTTAGTGAGTATATTTTATTTTATTTTATTAATTAGCTACTGTTTGTTTTGTTTTATAGGAACCGAATTAGAAAAGAAGTACAGATTAATAAAAATAAACACAAAAATATTGTTAAGATTATTTTTCTAATTTTCTGCATCTGTTTTTATTATGATATCAAGTCGCATCACATTAAAGTGAAAAGTCACTAACCAATAGGTAAAATAAGAAACGTTATCTCATATTAAACAAAACAATCTGTAATATACGTATTTTTGATAAATATATATTGGTTCATTTAATTACGGAAGGTCATATCGGAAAACGATATCTTGTTGGGTACTCATCCGAAGCTTTAAAGTTTTGTATTGCGTATGCCAATATTTATTTTGGCACAATTACAAGTTCTTTGCGAATGGCAATTGTCAACTCATCTATTGTACGAGAAATTTGAACGTAGACTTTCGATTTGTGGTAACCCCAAAGAAAGAAATTCGAGGCAGATAAACTGGTAAGCGTGGGACCCGAAGGACAATGTCGAAACGTAAGGTTACGTTAGGGAAACATTTCTCAAACAACTGGCCTATAAACTCTAAATTGCGTAACATGTCGACAGTGCTCTGAAGTTACTCCACTTCCAAAAAAAAAAGGTTTAGAGATCCCGGCCTTCGAAACACGGCACTAATCAGTAACCTTAACAATATAAAAGGGTCTCTGATAAAATTTTCGTGGGTTCTCTGCTGCTCAAAATCAACAGCTTTGCTTATTAACATAACCATCCAAATATAAATGTGTCTGATTACTCATCATCACAATTTACATCGTCAGAAGCAATAAATTCAACCATTTTTTCAGAAAGCAGTCTGGGTTGGACAAGCAGCTTTTGAATGATCATGATTTTATTCGGATTACATTTATTCCACCAGGTACAATATCAAGAGAGGAGACTAACCCAAACTTAGAGCACGACGCTCAAGGGAACGGCGGGGACCTTGAAGAACTGATTTCGCTCTGTCAACATTTCTTGGAGTCCGAGTACAGAAACCGCCATTAGATTTCCTCTTTATAACTGATTCGGTTGTGTGAAAGGAGTAAATACGTAGTAGTATGGTGTTATGATTAACGATCGTCCTATCACTCTTAAAATTTCAAAGAGAAGGTGCAAGAAGTTTGGGACAGTATATCTCAGGATATTATTAGCTACCTATATGATTATCTATACATGTTACTGAAAGTACATTATATATTGATATGAGTGTTAATAATACTTTATTGTTTAAATATTCTAACTGCTTTAATTTTTATTTGTTGTTAGGCTATGACAATTTGTACTTTAATTTTCATAAGAAATAAAATGTTTATTAGTAATACGTTATGGTGTTACAGAAAATTAATTATGTGCGGGCAAAATTTGAAGATTTTGTAAGGAAAATCCATGTCTATTATTAATTCTTACATTTTTTTTAAATGTATTTACTATTTATTTCCACTATTACGAAGACTGATCTATCTATAAACCAAAAAGATGTTTTACGTTACAACATAATGGTTTTATTTCTTTAATTAGACATATTTCCTGTTCTGCAAATATAAATGGTATCAATACCATCGCTCCCTCACATCTTGTTTCTTTCGTAAATATTATAATATTGAAAATATGTAATATTCTTCCTAAATTGTGCGCGGTTTGCGGCCACTTGTGGGAAACAAAATAAATACTATATATTTTTTTAAATGTAGTTAAGTGTTATTTGCTGGCAACGTATTTATCATCTAACGATTTTTTCACTTCAGTAGTGAAATCACATATTCTCAAATCAGAAGAATAAAAAAAAAATTAGTAAAATTATCCGTTAGCAACCTCTAACGCAGCTTGTTTGAAAACACCCCGTGATGCAAAAACAACTCGTAATACTGTTTGCAGTGTCCCTTATCAAATGTGTCGAGCTCGACTTAACTGACAAATGGAGATCAATAACTAATTTCATCGATGATTGGGGAAAAAGCTAGAAAGAAAATTAGAGAAAGAAAAGGGCAAACAAGTTGGGGATTAATTTCCATTTACCTTTGGTATCCTTACCGGAAGTCGTCGAGATATTTTTGTTTTGTGCCTCTCGCAATCTCTATTTCACTGGGGTGCGTTTTCCTAATGTAATTAGTGTATTCCTCGTGTATTTGACTAGAAATAAGCTACAAACTGCTTAAGCCATGAAACGGCGAGATTAAACAAAACAAAACTGAAACTACCACTTTACAAACGCCAGATCCGCCTAGGAGACATCGGATATTCCAGGTGAATAACGAACAAAAATAGCTTTGGACCAATAGCTGATTCTCTCAGATGTATTGCAGACGCACTGTGAAATATGTTCTAATTTAAAAAAGTTACTATTTCTTGCTTATGGTTTAACAGATCATTTGCGTTTCATGGGTTATTTTAGGAACTAGGATTTACAATAAGTTTAGCATAATGTAATTTTGGTTTATTAGCTGTGCGAATATGTTCTTAAACTCGTTTAGAAAAGCAGTTAATGTGTCTTCTGTGTTAATTTGTTGATTATTAACATTGCGAGTTTATGCGACTGTCGCATACGTAGGGATGTGATTTTGTGACTTCTAGTTATTGAGTGAAATTGTTGGGATAGGAATTGTATTTGTTATTTGTGCGTAATTTTGGGTTAAAGTCGATCTATTTGATATTCTATTTATTGCGTTTATCATTTCTTGAAAACAGAACAGCTTTTATAATTTGCGGGGTAGTTGCACAAGAATTCTGTTTAAAATATCTTTTTATTGTTTTCTGCTTGTTAAAGATAAACTTAGAATATTGTCTTATGTCTTATGTTTATTATGTTACGCACTCGATGATATGATTTTTCTAATTCGGCTTTAATCTCTTCGGTGGGTATTGAATAATAGGTACGACTGATGACTACCCTATATACTCATTCATCTTTAGGTTGATATGTATAACGGATTACTTGTTCTTATTTTAAGTGTTTAACAAATCGCATGTGTTCGAGGTGGCTACGTTGATTTTGACTGTATTATTTCTTAATGTTTTTGTGTAATATTGTTCATATGCAACAGTTGCTGCGATATGCTCGATCATTTGATTATCATTAGTAACGTCGGTGTATCTATCTATAATATTAGAGATGGCTTTGGTATTTAACCAGTGTTGTTATTTTTGTCGATTTGCATTTGATTTGAATTTTCGTTAGGTTGTAGGTTCGTATCTGTTATTGGTAGTGACAGTCGGTTCTTCTAATACAATATATTCTGTCGATCTGTTTAGTCTTCTCGTTTTTTAACAACTTGCCAAATGTATTTATTAATTTTTGTTTCGTTGATTCTCATTTCATTTAATAGATGCTTGTTTATTTATTGACACAGATGAATAAAAGGTTGATACATTATGGTCGTAATTAGAAAAAGGAGTGTTGGTATTTACATAAGATTGATTAAGCATAGGGTTTGGAAATAATAAATTGAGTTGAAATGCTTGCTGACTACCACGTGGTAATTGGTACTTCTGATACTGAATTGGTGACTGATTGTCAGTTAGATTAGTTATGTATTCATAGGTGGAATTTAGATTACTCGTTTGTATGGAGAACATAACGTTCCATTTGGGTGTTGAATTTACTTTATTTTTAAGTAAACTTACTATTTATCGGCAAGTGTGAATGTACACTGATATTAAAATATGTATGTATGCACTTGACTTCAGATCAACGCGCTTTTCGATTAATTTATATTTCGGATAATTAGACCGCCCCATGTATTTATCCGCTGGTTATCAAATCGGTTTAAATTAAATGGTAACGAGAAGGGTGTAAATCCAAATTTGCAACTAGCGAAAGTTCCGAATAACACTATAAAATTAACAAAAAATGACCAATTAATAAATTAACCGATAAATACATGTGCTATATTACTTTATAGAAAAACCGTTATGTAGTATTTCAAAAATATATGTCTACTTTTGTCAATGTTCAAAGGGAAGTTGAATGATATGCTGCATGCCGTATGGTGATATGATGTGAGAACGGTCACTAACGGTTGTCGTTGATCGATTTACACCTTGGTACATGTGTACCAAATTTGGTGTCAATCCGACTAGTAGTTTTTTTGTGTTTATCGACACACACAGACGGGATTGTAATATTATTAACTACCTCTTAAGCGTTAGCACGCTTTCGGTAGTTAATAACAAAAATGCAAGCATGATCTTAGGTGGCAGGTAAAATTATGGGTGCTTTGGATACAGCAAGAGCACATGCCCGTTCGCTTTGAAATACGGTTTAAAAGCATGCTTTCGAATTGGAAAAATTATTATTATTATTTTGTTATCGTTAATGATAAGTAGTTGGTATATGTAAAACACAACAATCGCTAATATTATTGAACGACACGAATGTTATAATGATAGAAGACAAAAAAGATCTCTGGAAAAACTATGTAAAGGAGTTGTTTTCTGATAACTCCTGCAACACCAGCACCATTAAGATTACCAATAACGGTATACGGAATTAAAAAGACAGCAAAAGACGTCAAAAATAATAAGGCAGTAGCACTAGACGGTTTACCAACAGAAATTATAAAATGAATTCACGAAGACCATATCGATGTCCTAACTATAATGTTTAATAACATATATGACACAGAATGCTTTCCTAAAAACTGATTAAGTTCCACATTTATTCATCTGCCCAAAAAAAAGTGCACGGAAATCCAATGACCATAGACTAATAAGCTTAATGAATCATACCCTCAAAGTATTTTTAAAAATATTACATAACAGAATTTATTTTAAATGTGAGCATAATATAAGCCCCAATCAATTTGGCTTTAGGTCAGGGATGGGAACTCGGAAAGTACTCTTCGGGATATAGGTGGTGGTACAAAATTGTGTGTTTCTTTATTTTAAAGACTACGAAAAAGCGTTTGACCGTGTTCAACATAAAAAGCTCATGAACATCTTGAGAAACACGGACTTAGACGAAAAAGACATTCGATGTATAGAAAACTTATACTGGCAACAGGCAGCATACATAACAACACCAAATATTAACACAGATGACATCCATATTCAGGGATGTATGCTGTTCCTGTCCTTTATAAGATCTGGAGAGTTTAAGAAATGCCGTACGGTCTTAAGCTCGATGATAGAGAAACTCCAACTACACCTCCCCGTGGTAAAGGATTGGTGGCAAACGTAGCTCTGGAGACCGAATGTGCGCCGGTATAAGCAAACAAACCTGACTCCCGGGTCAGGATGGGCACCCTATTGTCCTGAGGGTGAGAAATCGCACTCGAAGGCGAAGGAATCGATAAGAAGATCAACGGCATTGGGATCAGGAAGGCAACGGAAAACCACCTGATTAGAGGCACAAAGTGCATTTCCAAGAAAAAATCAAGATGGCAAACAGTTGCAATAATACAATGAATACTAATCATGGTAATCGGAACCCAAGATTCGGCAGGAGAAGAAACACCAGCAAGGCTTCTCAGGTCGTCATCCAGCGAAACCTTTGCAAATCACAAGACCAACAAAGGCTAAAATTGTCAAAGAGTCCAATCAAAATTGGAACTTGGAATGTCCGTACGATGGCCCAACAAGGAAAAATTAATAACGCAGTAGCCGAAATCAAAAGACTTCAACTGGACATAATGGGGTAAGCGAGATGAGATGGCCAAACAATGGCCAATACTTAATAGACGAACACCAAGTATACTATTCAGGAAACGAAAAGGTCAATTTATAAATGGTGTCGGATTGATACTATCAAGCAAACTTCAAAAATATGTTACTAACTTCATACCTGTATCAGAGAGACTAATACTTATCCAACTAAGTGGAAATCCCATAAACATAAATATAATACAGGTCTATGCCCCAACAGCCGAAGCGGAGGAAGACAAAATAGAAGAGTTCTACGAATCTCTTAAAATACATTGAACCAACTAAAAAGCAAGAACTAACTCTTATTATGGGAGATTTAAACGCTAAAATAGGCCAAGGTAGAAGCGGAGAGCATATCGGTGAATACGGACTGGGAGTACGAAATGAGCGTGGAGAGCGACTTAAAATGTTCGTAGAAGAAGAAGACTTTGTTATCCTTAATACATTATATAAGCTACCACCAAGAAGACTCTACACATGGACCGCCCCACCAACCCCGACGAACCCAAAGAGAAGAGAGTACGAAACCAAATCGACTATCTTCTAATAAACAAACGTTATCGCAATAGCTGTTTAGCCGCCAAAACATACCCTGGAGCGGACATTGCATCAGACCATTGCTTATTAGTAGGAAATTCAGATTAAAACTAAAGAAATGCTTGAGAAAAATTGTAAAAAGAAATGGGACCTTAGGAAAATAAGTGATAGCCTGCAAACGCGTAGGAATATGACACAAGAACTAGGTGTAGCATGTGAACAGAGTATAAACAAAAACCAAACGGTAGAAGAAGCACTTCGAGACATGACAACATCCTTTGACAAAATAGGAAATAAGTATCTGCCAGTACAACACCGAAAGAAAAAAAGTGGATGACTGACGAAATCCTACAATTAATGGATGAAAGAAGAAAAACAAAAAATAACGACACCAGATACAAAGAAATCCAGAAATTAATAAAATACAAAATAAGGATGGCTAAAGAAACATGGCTAACAACACAATGCAAAGAAATTGAACAATTAGAACAAAAACAGGATGCATTTAACATGTATAAAAAAGTAAAAGAAGCTGCAGGAATCTACAAAGTAAACAATACAACAAGGCTACTCAACAAGGACGGAAAAATAATTATAGAACCAGACGCAAAAATTTCTGCCTGGCAGAAATATGTTGAAGACCTTTTCGAAGACCTCAAGAATATCCAGAAGTAGAGCCCTTACCCATCACCACCGACGAAGTGGAAAAATGCATAAAACAGTTAAAAATCGGAAAGGCTCCAGGTCCTGATCATATACATACCGAATTTTTAAAAATGATGGACGAAGTGAGTGTAGAATGGCTAGCAAAAATTTTTAACATTATCTATACCACCCGAAGAATCCCTGAACCGTGGTTAAGATCAACATTTGTGATAATCCCCAAAAAACCAAATGCTAAATATTGCGAAGATTACCGCACAATCAGCCTTATGAGTCACCTCCTAAAATTATTTCTAAAAATTATACACCGCAGAATTTTTACAACGTGTGAAGCACAAATAAGTAGAGAACAGTTCGGATTCCGCAATGCCTTGGGAACTCGCGAACCTATTTTTAGCCTACAAGTTCTATTTCAAAGAGCCAGAGATGTAAATCATGACATATATGCTTGCTTCATCGATTATCAAAAAGCCTTCGATAAAGTCCAACATAATAAACTAATAGACATACTTCAAGAAATAGGCCTTGATAATCGAGACATAAGAATAATAAGCAACCTTTATTGGAATCAAAAAGCAGCAGTGCAAACTGGCAATATGATATCAGAAGACATCAAGATAAAACGCGGTCTCAGGCAAGGATGCGCACTTTCTCCTCTTCTGTTCAACGTGTATTCGGAACACATCTTTCAGCAAGCTCTGGGCAGCATAGATGATGGAATCAGTCAACGGAGAAATATTAAATAATTTTAGATATGCGGATGACACGATAGTGTTTACAAACGACATCACCAGTCTCCAACGAATTATGAACAGAATTACAGAAGTTAGCAAGCGGTTCGGACTGACCCTAAATACCAAAAACACCAAATATATGATAATTACAAAAAATCACATTGTTGACACCGGATTAACGATTGACAACAACAGGATCGAACGTGTGCGAAAATATACTTACCTTGGGACAACAATCGATGAAAACTGGGACTACTCCCTGGAAATAAAGTGTAGAATTGAAAAGGCGAGAGCAGCGTTTGTAAAAATGGCCAAACTATTCAAGTGCCATGAATTATCTTTACCCATTAAATTAAGACTACTGAGATGTTATGTCTTCAGCGTATTGCTGTATGGAGCAGAGACGTGGACACTGACAGAGGCATCAAGACGAAAAATAGAGGCCTTCGAGATGTGGTTGTACCGCAGAATCCTCCGTATATCTTGGACAGAGCATGTAACCAACCACACCGTGCTGAGGAAAATGGGGAAACAAGAAACAGAACTCCTCACAACAATAAAAGTTCGTAAGCTGGAGTATCTAGGGCACATCATGCGCAACAATCAGAGATATGGGCTCCTACAATTGGTCCTCCAGGGTAAGATCGAAGGAAAAAGAAGCATCGGCAGAAGACGCATATCGTGGCTGAAAAACCTGCGAGTATGGTTCAATACAACAACGACTGGACTGTTTCGTGCCGCTGTTGATAAAGTCCGTATTGCCATCATGGTTTCCAACATCCGAAACGGATCGGAACTTTAAGAAGAAGATGCTGTTCCTACTATTATTTAATTTCTACTCGAAAGCCATATTTGACGAAGCCTTTGAAGAAAAACCGATGAGTATAAAAATGAATGGGAGTACTAATATAAAACCTTAGATATGCAGACGATACAGTACTGATTGCCAACAATACCAAAGAATTACTGCACAATTGAATGAGAACAGTAAAAGAGGACTAAAAATAAAAAGACCAAGTTTATGATTGTCAGCAGGATAAAGGAATCATACACTAACGCGGCCATCCAAATAGGAAATTAACAAATTGAAAGAGTAACCCATTACAAATATCTGGAATGCCAGCTAAATGCAGACTGAAACCCCAAAAAAGAAATTAAAAACAGAATTGAAATAGCACACGCAACGTTTATGAAGTATGAAAAAGTTCTAAGAAACAGGGATATCCGTCTGTCACTTTGCATGCGTTGTACAAAAGGCTACCTACGTATGGTCTGTAGTGCTATATGGAATGGAGTCGTAGACCATAAAAATGGGCACAATCAATAAAATCGAAGCTTTCGAAATGTGGACTTACAAACGCCTATTGAGAGTGTCCTGAACTGAAAAAATTACCAACGAAAAAGTGCTAAGGAGTATCCATAAAGACTGAGAACTGTTGACTACGATTAAACAAAGGAAAACTGCTTACCTGGGACATATCGTTAAAAATGAAAAGTATGGGATACTACGAGGAACTTAGAAGGAAAAATAGAGGTAAAAAGAAGAATAGGAAGGAAACAACTGTCATGGGCAAGAAATATAAGACAATGAATTAGACTCAGAACAATAGGGGAACTAGTCAATATGGCAAGAGATAAAGAAAAATTCAAAAATATGGTCGCTAACATGCAATATGGTGGATACGCAGTCAAAGAAAAATCGCTCATAATGTGACCACTAATTATTATTTAAAACATATATTTGCATAATGATATTAATAGTCACTATTTCTCAAGTAAATTTTTATGACGGTAAGCAAATAAACTAAATAAAGTCTTAAATATTGCTAAAAACATATAAAATACGTCTGCAAAGTAATTCTAGAAAACTCGTTTAATTGATAAGTTTGTATATAGTCGAACGTCTGTAAAGCGAAATTACGTATGTAGAATTTTTATATAAGACAATTTTTTAGTGCATATTGAATGTTTGTCTTACGGAAGTTTGACTGTATTTAATGTACTTTAAAATAACATGCTTGAGCAACAGTACACCGTTGCCATCGGCTCTATCACGAATCGTAACTCGGCTGGAAATATTGAACTACAATTTCTTTCAAGGCACTTGTTACAGCAGCCTGCACATTTTTAAGAGCCCCATAATTGTGTCTCATTAAACTAGATTTGTGTCAAGAAAATAAAGAGAAGTTAGGTGGAGTCAGATTTGAGCTGTAAAGAGGTGAAGACACCGTTTCCAAGATTTATTTTGCCAGAAACTTTCTCATTATCAGCGACGTATCTGCAATTCCCTCCTGACGATTTCATACACATTTGATTTTGCAAATCCTTTTATTTTTCTTATTACTAATCTAAGACCACTTTTGCCTCAACCACATTTTCGGAAGTCTAAGACGTTAATAAGTGCACTGTGCGATGCTCATCCTTCTCTGAAAGCTTTGTGTTACCTAAATACTTGCGCTTATGATAAGCCATCTTTTATGTAGGCTTTTTGTGTCAAAATAAAGAATCTCGGTTGCGGATTTTTCGAGTTTAACGTAAAATCTTATCGCGCATCCCTGAGCGACACTGCACTGTATATTGCTCGGTGTCGTAATGTTGTCCACTACGCAAGCGATCCGCACTTTGTAAACGCTTCAGGGCAAATAAGTTGGGCCAGACCGTTTACCTGTCATCCCCAACAACTGTTAGGTCTGATAGTTTTGCCCCTAGACTTTTCTGCTCGGAGCAAGAAAATTTCTCTCATTATTTTTCGAATGTATCTTTTGTATTAAAAAAACTTATAAATTAAATTTTAGACATAAATTTTAATTTAGTCCGTTAATGTATCTTATTGATGTCGCACTTTGTAGCACTTCGACGTAACATTGAGGCAGAAATACACGTGGGTTGAACCAATTCTGTCATCGTTTGCACAGTGTTTGATCACAGCCACCATACATTTTTGTAAGTTGATGCAAATATATATTGCAAGACAGTTTTACGGTTGACGTTTGTCTCTGTTTGAAAGTTTTTATCAACCTTGCCAC
The DNA here is from genome assembly GCA_036346155.1 of Sinelater perroti. Lineage (NCBI taxonomy): Eukaryota > Metazoa > Arthropoda > Insecta > Coleoptera > Elateridae > Sinelater > Sinelater perroti. The sequence continues at coordinate 1,255,517 of JARFIY010000303.1, read as the reverse complement.
TGCACAATAGATTAGAGTGCAGTCGCTTAATGTTTCTGATTGTTTTGCACGACATTTACGTGAGGCCATTGTTCAAGTTTAATTGCTTCCGCAACACAGCACTGTTATTGAAAGGCTGACATTGAGAACACGATCAATTACAAACCAATGTAATGGTGCTTTTTCTAGCGGTAATTCAAAATTACATAACGTACATTTTTAAGCATACACGTTAGATTTTGATAAAAGATAATTTTTCTCATATTTGAGAATTTTTAATGCAAGTGTATAGAAAAAATTTCCAACGTAAATGTCCTGCATATTTACCTTTAAATCAAAAATGAAAGCATTATTTACGAAAATGCTAAATATTGCCGTCAAAAAAATTTTAATGGCCAAATACTTTAAATGTTGTTTAATTCGAGGTAATCTTGAATAAATTATAGCATTGACGCCTGAAACTTATCTACATGGATTATAGCACTTGAGTTGGCCTTAACCTACTTGAAGTTTTAATTTGAAAATATCATAACATTGCATTTGTTATTAAAAAGAACAAGGTGTTAAAATTTGACCGGGACTGATTTTTTCACAAAAAACCAAATTGCCAAACACTTGCTTGTAGATGTCAGTCTTCAACATACTCCTCTGCGGAGTCGATACATTTTTTCTGTTCTAGACGCACCCTGATACCTTTTTTAAAAAAGGCTTTTGGTTGGCAGTGTATTCCATTCGCGAACAGTATGGACGACGGCGTCGTTGCCCGCTTTGCTTGCAAGTCTGATTTGAGCCTTTCGAACAGGTGGAAATCGTTTGGGCCAAATCGGAAGTGTACGGCGTATGTGGCAGGAGGTTCCATTTTAATTTACGGGGGGGTTTCCATTGTTGTTTTTTTTTCACTTGTCTTCCGCTTGTATCGGACCTTTTCTTTCATATATGTTGCTAGGAGGTCTAAGTAATAAGCTGCATTGATTGTTCTAGCACCCGTCAGAGAAGCTACATGAATAACCCCCTGCCATCACTTTTCCTACCTACACGGCTCCTCCGCGCTCTCTTAGGTTTGAGAGAACTGGTATGCCGCCACTCGCGTGACGACTGCTGGGGGCTCGGAAATGAAGTAGTGCACCTTTTATCGGTGGTCCCTATACACTTCAAAAATGCATCACCTTCGTCTTCAGAGTACTGTAGGAGACGACTGGTAGCTTGCATAAGTACCATTTTGTTCACGTCGGTCAAAGTACGTGGTACCGTGCGACAGTGAAGGTGGTTTTTCATGATGTCTTTTACACTACCAACACTGATGGACAGTATTGCTCCAAATTATTTGATAATGTTGCGCCTTTTCTCATAAATATACGCGTCTGCATGATTAATAATTGGCCCGGTGACGAATGTTCGCGGCCGACGATAATTTGCACATTTATTTTATTACTTATCGTAATGTTCAGAACGGACGTTTGCTTGTGTTTGCCTATATATTTATATATTTAAGAAACTTACATCTACTTTAAAAATTGTCGTGTAAGTTTGTCGCTAAAGAACAACTTCTCACTGTGCATTGCCTTGTTTGTCTTACTCTTCTTCCGTTACAAGTTTGTCTTTCTTAAACTTGAGTACTCTTTTTTTTAAGTATCTTCTATTATTCCTTTTTATATTATTTTATTTTAGGCTACTGTTCTCTATTTAAGCACTGTTCTTCTTCCACGAGGTGACCAATTCATAATTTTGATTTGAATTACTTCTCTCTTTCCGGTTTCTGGAGATGCGCGTACTTTTTGAATGTTCTGTTTCCTAGTCTATTTGTAATTAATATTTCCACCTTCATGTCCTTCCAGATTTTCTCTGTTCTTATTCTGTCCATCCGTGTACTCTGCAGGCGTTGTGTAATTTTATACTTCTTAACTTATCTCTGATTTTGTTTGTCATAGGCCATAATACGCCTCTATAAATTGTTATGTTTTTTATTTGATGATTTTGTTATTTCTTGGAGTGCTTTGTTGACTCATTTCCCGTTATTTTGTTTCTATGTCCTAACCCGTTAAAGAAGAAGGAGAATGTACTTTATGATCGCTAAAGCTATTTGTATGACGGCCGGAGAGCATTTGATATCTGGCGTTGTTATTGACCCGGTAATCTAACCCAGAACTGCCGCGCGGGCCAAAGCTTTTACTTCGCGATTATCGTGCTCTGCGATAATATTGATCCTAAAAATTTATATTATATGCACGTTTCTAGATTTTCTTTTCTTTTTTATAAGCAATATGTAACCTCTTCAACACAGTAGCGGCTAAAATCTACGACATTCGTCTTTTTTTGAGCCCCCGTTTTTAAACGGATAATCCGATTAATTTGAATTTTTTTTTGTTGGCTTTTCATGGCTTTTGCTGGCTTTGATATGCCATATTAAGCAATTTTTTTAAAAACACAAATGGCTAAACTAAAGTAACGAATCAATCTGTGCAGTTTAGTGCAAAATTCGAGCTTTCTATCTTCAGCGGTTCGTCCGGTGTATTTGACTAAGTTAACGCATCCCCTTCAGAGTTCGGTACTTCTTTTTATTCAGGTATGGCACAAAGCCTTCAATTTAACTGATCAAGCAGACTCAGTTGCGTATATTGAGAAGCATTAACGTATTTTTTTAGGCAAGATATTGCGCATTTGTGGACTTATGCCGTACTTTCCAATTTTTGATTTTGCCAAATCCATCGAAAAATGCCAAGAACTGAGCGAAATAATTGCCAAGAATGAGTCATATGTCCTAGTGTGTTGCTAAACCGAGACATTTATGTCTGGTCCTTATAAAAAGTTTTAGAAGTGTGGGTGAACACTGCCACATTTCTCTTGTACTGTTGAACGATTTGACTTGGTTTGAGGCTCTCACTTTAAAAGTTCGAGCTCATCCAAAAAAATTTGTTTCCGCTTTTGTATTCTGCTAATTAGAATTTTAAATTAATATTAATGCTTGTCTTTTTCTCTTTTACTTTTTTGTGCAAATATAAATATAGTTCTCATATGCTACTTAGTGTTTTATTTTTATTTTTGTTTGTTATTATTCTAAATTCACTTGTTCTATTTTCGTTATCAGTTCCTTACTTTATGTTGTTAGTCAGTCTTCTTACTTTTGTAATTTCGTTCCGTTTCCTTTTCTTAATAGTTAGTTTTTTTCTTAATATTGTGCGTTGGTAGAGATTTAAAATTAGGTTTTGAGATGTTTGTACCAAATTGCTACTTCACCGCATTCAATGGGTTCTAGAGGAAGGTTTTTTATTCTAATAAAAAAATTTCTAGCTCTTTTGTGTTCCATGTAATAGGTTGATATAGCTTAACAATACAACCCCTTATAGAAGGCCTTCTAGATCATTCGTCTATTATGTATCAGACGCTCTTTTCAGCTTTCTTTTTGGATCAGATGTTGCTACTAGTTTGAGCCTATAGAGGGTATTTTTTTTCTTAATATCCATTATATCTGGACAGTATTCCTCTAGCGGCATTTAAGGAGGTGCCCGAAGGGGGACTAGAAACCTCGCACGGGTACTGTCTTTTTCATTGCGTCAAAAAGAGTCTAGCTTTCCGGGCTAAAATTCAGTAAATATACGCCCTCTCTCTAATTTCCGCAGCAAGGTTGCTTATATGACTCGTAGAATTATTCACTGGCAATGCTCTCCTAAAAACATAGAAGGTGCATGGTCGCAAAAGAAATGCAAAAAATAAAAAACAATCGCACACAAACCCCATTTTACACAAACAGCCACAAAAATCAAATCAACAAGAACCAGTAGCCAAAGCGAACGAATGTATAGAGATCTATAAGCACGCTGCTTCTGGTAAGATGAAACTAAAAGTAGTAACAAAAAAGAATCAAGCACATCCATTGAGCATACTCTCCAGAAAATACTGAAGAGGTTAACTAAAATGGACGAGCGTATAGTAAGATTAGAATATAGCCCCAAAAGAACCATTCCAAAGCATTATAATGTTAATTAGCTTGAGAATAATGGAATGGAATGCTAACGGGCTTTTGCAACACCAACAAGAATTGCAAATGGTTCTAGATATAGAAAACATCGATAACTGCCTTATTTCTGAGACACACTTTATCAATTAATCCTTTATTAAATTTAAAGGATATAAGTATCACATACCATGAAAACGCAGCTAAAGGAGGCAGTGCAGTTATCATAAAAGAGTCGATTAAGCATTATGAAGAAATGGAGTATAAAACAGTGGAATTTCAAACTGCCGCAGTAAAAATCAGAACTAAAACATATGAGATTACAATTGCAGCAGTATACTGCCCTCAAACACATGCTCTCAAATAAAATCAATACTTAGATTTTTTAAACAGCCATGTATGAAGATTCATAATTGGAGGTGATTACAACTCCAAACACACCTACTGGGGATCTAGGCTAACAAACACCAAAGGAAAAAACATGAAAACAGTACAGTACAACTTGAACTTTGATCACTCTCACATTTTTCTCAAGCTCAGCGATAGCATTATACAAAAGGAATTACTCCCTAGATTAGTTAATAAGCAGATTCATTGGTGCAGCTTTAAATTACAATTTATCAGTTCCTCTGCGAAATGAAGAACAATTAGATAACAAAGCGGAAAGTTTTGTTAAGGATATCCAACACGCTGCATGGAATACTGCCTCTCCTATTATTACAAAAACCAAAGGAAATAACTGTCCAAGAGAAATAAGAGAACTTATTCATGAAAAGGGAATACTCAGAAAAATCTGGCGTCAATCTAGAGCTCCATCCAACTATACTAAAAAACGCTACACAGCAATTAAAAAAGGTATAAAAAAATCAAAAACAAATCGATTAGTGACTATTTAAGTAAAATTGTCAAACGACAGTAAAACAGCGACTAAAAAGTAAAAAGACGGGCTCTACAGAACCTACCGATAAAAAATGCAAATGGGAGCTGGGCAAAAGTAGTGCCCAGAAGGTTAATAGATTTGTAGAACATAATAATAATAATAATGGTTCTCCGTAATAGTCCCGAAGGCCCTTTGGGGTCGTAACAGGGCAGGTCTGCTACAATCTAGAGATTTATTATTATTATTATATTATATTTATATATATATATATATATATATATATATATATATATATATATATATATATATATATATATATATATATATAGATTTGTGGAACATCTAGAAAGAACATTTCAACCCAATGAAGGTGAACACATACTAGACTGGGAAAACCTTAACAAAGAAGAAGGTAAAATCAGACTTGCTACTCCAACAGAAATTGTAACGGAAATAAAAGAAAACATTGGCCCAAAAAAGGCTTCAGGATTTGATCTAATCACTAGGAAAAGTTTAAAACAACTTTCTAGGAAAGCCATAGTCACACTTATCTATCTTATCCATGCCTCATTTCGGCTGAGATATGTACCCAAGATATGGAAAGTAGCTGAGGTAATAATCCTCAAACCTTGAAAAACCGCCCAACCAAGTTTCATCCTATAGACCGACTTCCATTCTTCCAGTAATTTCAAAACAATTTTAAAAAAATTATTTCTTAAAAGATCGAAACCCATCATGGGTAACAGGAACCCGATTCCATTACATCAGTTTGGCTTCAGAGAGTGTAACTCAACCATAGATAAAGTTCATAAGATAACAAATATAGTAGAGATATCGTTAGAGGAAATAAAAGTTTGTGCTGCTATCTTCCTTGATGTGGCACAAGGTTTTGATAAAGTATGGCACGAAAAACTTAGGTATAAAATAGGAAACTTCTGCCCAGACAATATACACGGTTATTAGAATCATACACTACAAATAGAGCTTTCAGAATTAAGCAAGAAGATACTTACTCTGAAATAAAAGAAATTATAGACGGAGTGCCACAGGGCAGTGTGTTGGTACTTTATTTATTATACACCAGTGATATATCTGAGTTAATGAATAACACGATAGTCACCTTTCCAGATGACACAGATCTTGTCGATAGGCAAAGACTACGAAGAAGCAGCAAGAAACCTGCAAACATCTGCCAATCAAATTAACACCTGGAATAAACGCTGGTGAATCAAATTGAACGAAACTAAATCCGTTCATGTCAATTTCACAAACAAACATGATTAATATATCCCCATTAGCATAAATAATACACAGGTACCATATGCTAATACAACAAAATATCTGGGTATTACCCTGGATGCTAGACTACGCTGGAAAGCCCATATTAAAAATAAACGAGAAGAACTTGGCTTTAAGACAATGTATTGGCTCTTGGGTAGACATTCCACCTTGACAATATATAACACAATACTGTTGTATAAACATATTCTTAAGCTCGTATAGACATATGGCGTCCAACTGCGGGGTTACTGCAGAAAAAATAATTTAGACATCATTCAGTGTTTTCAGAATAATTGGTACTTCAGAAACAGCGTCCTTCATAGAGATTTGGAAATGGAAACTGTTAGTCAAGCCACTGGAAAATTTGCTAGAAGTTACGAGCAGCGACTACTTCAACACGTCAACGTTGTGGCAATCCAGGTCCTCGACAACACGATGGTAGTCAGAAGACTCAAGAGGATCAAACCATTTGAGTTGGTATAAGTGTCAGTGAGAAAGCAGAGTAAACTGCTGTTAGTGTACACATTAACTAAGAGTAATTAAATAATTATAGTGTAGGATCTGCTAATGAGTAAGACCTTATATTAAGTTTTTTTTAGTAATAATTGAAGTTTGGACAAAATTTCTTATTGTTCATATATGATCAGATTGTAATCTATGGAAAGACCAATAAAAGTTCTTTATATTGAAAAAAATCATTATGGATGATGGTGTGAAAAATTCTACGAGGTAACCTATCGCATCTTCTAGTGCATTAAATATTGGACACATGCTGAATAACATGTGGCTTGCTCGTATTTGACGGCACCCGCTGTTTTTGCTTTTCAGTAATTGACGTCTTTCAACTTCGATATCCAGAGAAATGCAGTTCTGCAACTTAAGGTTGCGTTTTCATATACGACTACTAAACTCGTATGTATATTCGAAACAGTTACACGTTCTTTCAAAAAAACACGCCGTTTATTTTTGTCCATAGTTGTCTGCTCCCATGGTTTTCTGCTTTGTCTATAACCGCACGAATAACTCACATTTTTCAATATGTGATACAATGATTTTCGAGGGCGATTCTTACTTTGTTTGAACACCTTCAATACTTATCATCAGTTTAAAATATGTATTTTCGTTTACCAGCCCAATACATGTTTTTAAAAACTGATTAGTTTGTTAGTATCGCCTGGTCTTATAAACACTATATAGAATTTGTCAGTATGAAGAATAATTTAATGAAAAGTATTGCAGGTAATCGTTTATTTTTTGAAAATTCTTTAAAATAGTTTTCTTCTGCATCTACATAGAGTGTTCAGCGTAGCTGCCACGCTTTGAAGGGTTCCTGGAATGCGGGAACTGAAATGCTGTGTATGGCCTTGATCGCGGCGGTTTGAACCCTCTCCACTGACCCAAAACGGGTTTCGTTTAAGTTGGATTTGAGTTTTGATAATAGAAAGAAGTCGGGCGGAGCCAAGTGCGGTCTGTACGGCGGTTGGGGCAACGTGGCCAAAAATTCCCCCACGAACAGCGACACAATTTTATGCACTACGGTTTTGGCAAATTTAACTCATGTGCTATCAATCAAACACTTAAACGCCGATCAGAATCCGTTCTTTGCGTTCTTCGTCTTTCAAAATCTTGTGCCATTCAATAATCCTCGTTTTTGACATGGCTTCCTCCCCGTAGGCTTCCCTTATCAGGTTTAAAATTTTGGTGACGGATTTTTTTAATTTGACACGAAGCTTTATCGTTGCTCTAACGTACGTTGCATGTGACGCGCTACCAAAACGGTTTGTGGGAAGCACGATACTCCTGTTCTCAAGGCTAGGAGGCAACTGAGTCAGGCCGCATTATTTACCATCCATCCCACCGAAAACCACACCCCCTTATCCTTTCTGGTGGTCTAGAAAAATTATTTCTGATACTTTCCGGACAAACCATGTATATACTGGTTGTAATTTATTAACACCGACATGTAGTTTTCGAGTTGTATTTGCAATTTCTTTAATGATATCATCCATACTTATAATGAACAATGTTGAGTTTATTGCTCCGCCTTGTTTTCAGCCCTTATTTATTTCGAAGGTTTGACTGCATGTTGTTTCTTTTTACGTAGCTCTTGTAGTCACATATGCTTTTAATGTCATTTATTAATTTTCGCTTAATATTTCTTCGTCGAATTCCCAGACGTAATCCTTATATAATGTAACTAAGCTGTGTATTGCAAGAAGAATTGCAGAGCCAGCTAAATTAATTTAAAAAAAAAGACGTTTGAGTATGCCAACCTGTTGTAATCTAATAAACTCTTGTAATGATATAATAAAGTATATTGATATAGCATTTAGACAACCAGCTGTACTCTTCACATTTGAAATAACGTTGTAATGAGAAAATTACAGCAATGATTTTTATGTATTATAGAGTCAAATTTACAATAATAAAAAAATAAACAAAAATACAGACTTAAAAACTTAAATAATAAAAATTTCAAATCTACCAACCATATTACTGAAAAATAATAGAATATTTAAGTAAAAAGTGTTGTAAATTTACAAATATCTGAATAAGTGCCATAAATAATAATACTCAAATTTATATGCTAAAAATTTGTAAGAGCAATTTTTTGATTAGATATAAAACTTGAGTGGTATTTATATTGTTATTACATATTATCAAACAAAGCAGTAACTGTAAAACTCGAGATAAGCGCGAATTATTTGATTGTTATAAAACTGATAAGAATTTTTGGCTATGAAGTCATTATCTGCGCCGTAATATTGTTCACATTGCTTAAAAAATATCCCAAGATAATTTTTTATGGTATTATATTTATTTTAGACAAAAGTTTCTTGTTGATAACAATAACAGTATCAATAAATTTTATAATGATTAATGAATCTATAATTGTATATGTAGGACTCAAATAAAAACAATTAAGCAATTTTTTTAGTTGCCTGCATAGATAATTCTTAGGTTAAAGGCATATTCTTATCAATTATTATGAATTTCCACTATTTCCTATAATACATATGTAACAAAATTATGGAGAATGTACGTCTTTTTTCTTTCTTTTTTTTGGTAAATATTTATTTTAAAATAATTTTTTTTTAATTTAAAGTTTGCATATTTACAATCTACTCAATTTGAGTAATGAGCAAATGATTTGATATTATAACATCAGTGGGGGCCAGCCAGTGCTGGTATCCCAAATAATTACACTATATAAGATCGTGTAGCCAATGGCGTTTAAGTTTTCTCGTCGCTAATTCATTGTGCTGGTCAGCTAGTTTTTGATGGTATGCACTTGAGAATCTCTGTATTTCTTCAGCATCGTAAGGTATGTTTAGGTCTGTGTGGAGTGTGCCGTTGGTTATATACCAAGAAGCGTTTGCTAGATTTCGTAAAGTTTTAGATTGGAACCTCTGAAGTTTCTTGATGTGCGAAGCCTTAGCGCAACCCCAGAGCTGAATCCCGTAGGTCCAGATGGGTTTGAGTATCACCTTGTACAGGAGCAGCTTGTTAGATAATGAAAACCAGTCCATTTGTGTTGTTTTGAGGTCTACTTGTTTGCGTTTGGCCGTAATATGTGTTTTCCAGGTAAGTTGATGGTCAAGATGCAGCCCAAGGTATTTGCCTTCGGTCCTTATTGGTAATGGAGTGTTGTTGATTGTTGTTGGCTTGCAGACTGTGCTTTTGTTAGTAAAAGTGACTTGAGTTAATTTGGCATGATTAATAGTAATTCTTCACTTCCTGAACCAGTCGCCTAGTAGATCGAGGTGTTTCTGTAACTGGTACGCTGGACAGTGGACAGCTGTGTATACGGTGTATTTTGAGGGTCTGCTGTATAGATGAGGTATAGGAGTGGACCCAACACACTGCCCTGTGGCAGTTGATTTGGCAATATTTTGATACAGAGTTGTTCAGTTTGACTTGGAAAAACCGTTTACTGAAGTATGAATTTAAGTAGAGTTGACTAGGGAAGTTTTATAAAGAAGGCTCGTATGCCATACCTTATCGAAGGCCTGCTGTATGTCCAAAAACGCCGCTGCACAAACTCTTCTCGTCTCAAAACTTTCCATGATTTTGCTAACTATCCAATGGCTTTGTTGAACTGTTGAATGGGCTTCTTGAAAATCAAATTGAGAGAGAGGAAGTATGTTGTTTAGGTCGACTGTTTCATGGATTCGCTTAAAGAGTAGTTTCTCAAAGATTTTGGGTAGGAGAAGAATAAGGCGTATTATTCTATAAGATGAGCTTTGTGAGAGAGGCCTCCCAGGCTTAGCTAGCATAATGATGTGGGCGAACTTCCATTGCAGGGGAAAGTAGCATAATCGCAAGATGCTGTTATATCTGGTAGTTAGAAAAACCACTGATTTTCTGGGAAGATGTTTAAGTATGTCTCCAACGGTCATAGCCTGGAGCTTCACAATTATTAATTAGTTGTATTTTGGTTCCAGACTTTAGTTGGTGAAAACGGTTTCAGTGGAAGTGAGAATTGACACGGCGCGTCGAGGAAAGCTACAATATCGGGGTCAGCATTATTGGGTTGGGGTGGTATAGCTGTAAAAACGTTTTTAAGATACTTAATGAATATATCTGGTTTTCCTTTATACGGTCTAGCCTAACTACCATCCGGTTTTTTAACTGGGGGAATTGCTGTGGTTGGTCGTTTTAATTTTTTTGTTATTTTCCACACAGAGTGGTCAGTAGAAGAAAGCTTAGTGATGTATTGCGTAAAGGTCTCGTTACGCACGTCGCGTAGTGTTGTATGTAACCGATGAATAAGACGATTATACACTGTTTTGTCTTGTGCGTTTCCATGTTTTCGTAGCTCGACGTTTTGCAATAACAAGTTTTTGTACGTGCAATGGCAAATTGCTAATTTCGGGTGAAGCCGGAGCTGGAGTTGGTGTTGGTGTAGCCTTCCATGCAATATTCTGTACCACAGTTGTAAAGTAATGAACTGTTTCATCCAGATCATGCTTGGTTTTAATTCGAATAGCAAGATTAATCGTCCGCTCTAGTTGAGTTTGAAAGAAGTCCCAATCTGTATATTTGGAGCAAAGTCTTGGAGGAGCATCCTTATGGATAATAGTTGTGCTCACAGGGATGATTACTGGTGATTGATCAGAAGATAGATCGAAACTGGGCTCTGCCATGAGGAACGTAGTGTAATACCGCTGGCAACTGCAAAGTCGAGTAAGTCGAGTAAGTGGGCATTCCTGTAGAGAGACAGCTGCGAAGCATGGAGTTCCTAAGGTTGCGACCTTTAGGAGTGATTAATCTTGATCCCTATACTGTGTGTTTTGCGTTCCAGTCTCCCCCTACAATAAATTTGTTCCCGAGGGATCGCAAGAAGTCTACGTATTCTTCAGTGGTAATGTAATATCTTGGTGGGCTGTATACTGCTGCAATTATAAATGGATAAAGCTGAGTTTGCACTTTTATGCTGGTGCTGTGGATTTTATCTGTTCGGTAAGATTGGAGCTTATAGTGTGCAACTGAGTTTTTCACGATGACAGCAGCTCCGCCTTGAGCGGTGTCATTTGGGTGATTACTAAAGTATACAGAGTAGTGTCGTATTTTAATTGCGGTTTTTGATGTAGCGTGGGATTCTGATATAAGTAAGATATCTATCTTTTCTAACTGTACAAATGTTATTATCTCCTGCACGTGGTTGGCAAGACCATTAGCGTTCCACAGTGCGTTTTTTAATGATGAAGCCATTTTTAAGCCAATTTATTGATGACCGAAGAGAGCAGATTAAGAATCATGCTATTCTGGTTCATGAGCTGCGTAAACATTGTTTTGAACTCCACGAGGAAGTTAGATAGCTGTTCATTGATGTTCAAATGTTGGCCGTTAGATGTGACATTGTGTCCCTCTGTAGCCACTTGCGAAAACGTTGGCTTGTTCCGTAGTAGACATGCAGTTCCATTACTGGAGGTTGTTATTTGCTGTGGGAGTGGAGGATAGTCGTTTGCATTTAAGTTGAATTGTTGCTCAGATATTTTTGTTATTATTGTTTTGCTTGCGCCTTTATATGGTCCGCTTCTGGCTTTTGCAAATCTTTATAAACTGCACAGCCTTTATAGTTAGCCGGGTGGTTTCTTGACAAAGGTCACACTTGGCAGGTGTATTTGACGTTTTTTTACCAAGGGTGGTCTTATGTCCTTCACCACATTTGACACATTGAAAATCTCTGTTACAATATGTTTTTGTGTGTCCTTATTGCTGACAACGGATGCATTGGTTTCTCAAATAATTAACATTTTATATTTTTTTATTATTTGCATTGGGTTCGAGATCAACCATGAACAATGGCAGAGGTTGTTTGGTTACCCTATGATTGACAAGCTCTTCTTTAATATCGTCTGTTGGTGTAGAATGATGGGCATTTCGAATGAAAACTCTGTATGATCGATCTTCTTTGAGTTGATATGTATGGAATACAATCGCTTCATCTTGAGGTGTCTAGTTAGCTTCCACTACGAATCTGAAGTTAAAGTGTTAATTTTAATTGAATCACCGGCCATTTTCTTAATGTAAAATTGTTCTTTTTCTAAGACATTGGAAATATTTTCTACCATTTGATTGTAGTTATTAACTCCGCATATGTACACCGGTGGAGGTTTTGAAATTTTTAGTTGTTGATTGTTAGAGATTTGTTCTTGTTCTTGGTTAATATTTTCCGTTTGGGATAGGATTTTATACCAGTTGAATGTAATAACTATAGAAGGCCAGCTTTATAAAACATTTCAAGATGCAGCCTTTTCAAGGTTTAATTAAAAATAATGATGAGTGGAGATTTACACTTGATGAGGCTTGAAATTCACAAAGACCACAATAATTAAGAAAGTTATTTGTAACAATTTTGATCTTTTGCAATCCATTAAACCCTGCAGAATTGAGGAACAGTTTAAAAATGATTTTTCTGAAGATATCTATAAAGCCTATGTTCAACGACGTGGACAGAATGTGTTCCAAGGGGTTTCTTATAAAAAAGCTTTAAAAGGAATTGAAATACTTTAAATTTTCCAAATATGCCAACAATTGATTTATCTTCACAACCTTTAATGATCAAGAATGAAATAGAAAACAGATTAAATGCTGAACAGCAAGTGATTTATAACGAAATAACAACAGCAGTTTTTACAAATTAGTCTAAATTAACTTCATTGATGCATCAGGAGGAACTGGAAAGACCTTTTTATTTAATGCAATTTGAAAAAGGTGCGCTCAAGTAATATGATTGCATTAGCAGTCGCTTCATCTGAAACAGCTGCTTTGTTATTAAATCAAAGTGGAACAGCGCAAGTCCAATTAGCAGACAATTGGATTTAACGGAGTTGATTAAGCAAACGGTTATGATTGTCTGGGATGAAGCACCAAATGATGGGAAAATTGATGTATGAATTTATGGATCGAATATTTAAAAATATAACGCAAAATAACTTGCCTTTTGGGAAACGTTATTTTATTTGCAGGCGATTTCAGACAAATATTGCCTGTTCAAAAACATGGAAATAGAGCAGTTATTGTCTTATCTGCTACGAAATATGCTATTTTTTTGACAGTTTGTTAACATAAGACAATTAAGAGTTAATATGTGAGTTCAGCATAGAGAAGGCAATTTTTCAGAATATTTGCTTCAAATTGGAAAAGGCAGATCTGCTGATATTGCAGAATTTATTATTCAGCCAAATGATTTGAATACATTGATTCAACATATTTATCCAACCTGAACATTTTGATTTAACAAAACGGTGTAGTTTAACACTTTTAAATGATGACGTTGATAAAATAAACGATTTGAATTGGTAGATTTGAAGGACATCAATGCACTTATTATAGCGCAAATTTTGTTGTTAATAAAAATCAAGCAATGGCTGCTCCAATCGAATATTTAAATACTATAAAGTCTAGTGGGTTGCCACCACATGTCCTTCTACTGAAAATTGGAGTACCTATGATGGTTATGAGAAATATTAATCCTTCTTTAGGCTTATGTAATGAAGCCCAACTAATCATAAAAGCTTTAAATAATAGATCTAATAATTACTGGAACTCATACTGACAATCGTGTATTTATTCCACGAATCAAATTAAAGCCTTCTGATACAAAATATCCATTTGAATTTCAAAGAAGGCAATTTCCAGTAAGACCGTTATTTGCAATGACAATTAATAAAGGGCAAGGAGAGATCAATGAAAACCTCGGCATTTATTTCATGTTGCTTTGTCGAGAGTTAGATCAAAATATTAAAATTTGTTGTCCATTAAATACAAATGATCATAATGTGGTATATAATAAACTCCTTAAATAAATAATAAGTAAATAAATATGGTATTGGAATTTGGGGTGGTTGAAAGACAAAAATAATTTTAAATTTTAATATTTTTGCTCCGTGCGTAAGCACGGGCCATTCCACTAGTTATTTTAGTAGTAGTAAACGTCTAATGCTCTTCGGCCGTCATACAAACACCTCTAGCGGTCGTGAAGTACATTCTCTTCTTCTTCTAAATTAACAGCTTAGGCTAGCCACCTGCCCGGGGTACGCCCAACATGGATCACAGTACTGCACAACTGTGTGCCGTTAGAAACAGGCTAAATAGAAGCAGTAACAGTATGTCCAGAAAAAGTGAACTTTAAATTAAAGTTTAAATTAAATATTATCAATAATTAATATACTTCACATTGAAATTACATCATTGGTTTTTACGGGGCTGTTGTTCCAAATGTGTAAATACAGTTAATGAACAAGAAATATATTAAAGAGAACTCGAAAGCAATTCACATGTTGCGTAGAAAGTAGATATTTTAATTTGTAATCGTTTCTATTCTTTTTATATATTATAGGAAAGGCTTAAAGCAGCTTCATCGCAAGTTATCGGCCAAGATTACGTGTTTGTTTTTCCCATCATCTTAAAAAGAACCAATGTTAGTTTTTGTGCAATAATTCAATTTTCGTTATAATTGGACTAGAATTAAGCAGATTGGTTCTTAGATTTGTCAATTTCCTTAATTCAATCGACATTGCAAGTTGTATAACTCGACGCGAAACTTTACAGGGATGGTTTAGTAAGAAAATTTCTCAACAGGCAAGATGTTTTTGTTAAATCTTGTTTTATGTTTAATTGGTCCGCCATGTTTTACGTGTGTCTGCATTTTGGACCGTTTTTACCATTTTCAGTTTACTACTCAAGTTTTTATCATAAAGAATTATTTTAGCGTTTATGTGATAATTGACGCAGTTTGAATTCTGAATTTAAAGTGATAAACAGATATCAAGTACTCACCAGGATATATTGCTTTCAAACTCTTCAAAAAGTCGAGCGTGAATATTTTTCTGTTTGCCGTGGCATTTTGTGACGATATTCCTATGCTGTTTCCAAGTTTCGCGCATAAATGTTTCACTTTCCTTACAAATACCCTTAGCCACTTCTTCCGCAAGAACTGTAGTTGCCCTCGCTCTTTAGTAGAATTTACTTTAGGGTCGACGTTCTCGTTCGACGCGTTCTGGTTGTTAAACAGGTTTAGCGAGTTGGGTAAGATGCGTTCGACTTGCTCTGAAATCAAATCACATCAAACTTTTGCGGGAAAGGTCGCAAAAATTGGTTGTTAAGTAGTTAGTGTAGCGAAATATTTTTATTGCGCGAAACCGCCACCACTGCTGTAGAGCACGCTTACGTGTGATTTGCTCTGAAATATTTTTGAAGAATTCGGGGACTTCCAAGAACCTCTTCGTTCTGCCGGATCTTTTGAGCGGTTCGGCAAATTGCAAATACATACCTCTCGGTTCTGATTGGGATTCGACAAGGCATGACATCAAAAATATTGTTATAAATATTGCGACAGCCCTCGCCAACAGTTTCATTCTTTCCCTCCGATTAGTTACTATAAAAAAAGCGATTAGTTCCCCTTGGGTTACTAGAGCTTACCTGCAATGCTTCATTAAATAAAATCATTTGACTACTGATATCATTGCATTCATTCTACCTGTGGTTGGTAAAAATTGCAGAAGTTATAATTTATAGTTGTAAAACTGTATGTATACAGGAACTGCTATAGTTTAAAACTGTGTTGCAAGCTACAGGCGCAAAAAGGACGGAGAATTTATTAATACATTGACGTAACTCGTTGTTTAACGATTGTAACTTGTAAAAAAGAATGTATGTTGCAATTGTGTGGAATTAAAATGCTTTAGCTGGGTTTAACCTTGAGTTAATTACAAGTTCCGTTTTTCACAATTTACATCCAGAATCTGGCGTTAGCTTCAAATTATTTTATTCACATAATTAGGTTAAGATATTGATGAAGCAGCAAATTAAAGAAGTTGAATTGTGCAAAAAGTGTGGCATTTTGAAATCGCTCATTTCGTAATCGCTACGTGTGCTACTTTTTAAAGTTATCAGCGCAGCTTTATTGCAGATTATCATCAGGGCCAAGCCAGGAAACCAAAATCAACCGACTTCCATGGCTAGCAAATTAATTTTATCGAACCGCGACCTTCCTTTTCCCGATAGGAATATAAAACAGAGAAATACCTCTCTCTGAGAGGTTGCTTGTAAAGTACTGAGAAAAATGCGAGCAGTTATGCATAAATAAAACAGTTCTTTGCGTGTGCTACAGTTTCAGTATATCTGTAAAATAATTAAACTGCGTGTGTCAGTTACTCCCATTTTCATTAAACAAATGCATTCTTAAATAATTTAGAAATAAAAAACGGAGTCAATATATTTTGCATGTGCTTGTACCGATATAATTAGTGTTTTGGATTATTTTTAATCTAATATATACAACCTTGGTCCGAATTACTTCCACAATCACTACATTATTTAAACTGCCAAATTTGAAATTGATTGAGACATTTGAACTGATTCCATAATTATAATATAAAAACGGAAATTGCAATGTTTTTTACATTCCAACTTTTTTAGCAAGGTATGAATATTATTCTAAAACTAATATACAACATTTTCAAATAAATTTTTTTACACGTTCCCATTTATGTAGTGTTGCAAAGTATGTCTTTTTACTATTAAGTACAACCCAATCCCTACTACAGACAGCACAATTTCTTCAAGACTGTTATTGTTCTTTGTATTATTTAATTTCTATTTTGTTTGAGGAATGCTTACATAAACACAAAAATAAAAAAAAATTAATAGAAACAATTAGCTGCTGATTCAGGTACGCTATCTTATAAAGTGTGTAGAGGAATATTAAGAACTGGTCAGTATAAAAAATATAAGAAATACAAACTGCCGACGCTATTATATTCATGCAACATAAATTAGATAAAATTTATATGTATGTATATATACAGTGTGCCCCTTTAGTAGTAATTGTTCGATATATCCTAAACGGTACATTACATGTAAAAAAACATTATTAATTAAATCTTTTTTTAACTATTTCAGCTGCATATTTTAAAAATATTTTTAAACATGCAGTGTGGCCCTAAATGATGAAACTACACTTAGTTTTTTAAATGGAATGCCCTGTATCTTTTTATCCAAATGACACTACTTTTAATTGCCTTTCTAACGATGTATTATTTTTGAAATTATTTTGCGCCGTTTGCCAAGTTATTCAAAAAAGGCAAACAAAACT
Source organism: Sinelater perroti (assembly GCA_036346155.1). Taxonomy (NCBI): domain Eukaryota; kingdom Metazoa; phylum Arthropoda; class Insecta; order Coleoptera; family Elateridae; genus Sinelater; species Sinelater perroti. The sequence continues at coordinate 1,237,820 of JARFIY010000303.1, read as the reverse complement.
GAAAAATCTGGCCCCAACAAAATTAATCACAGTGACTGAAATTAAATTTAAAAAACTGATATTTGGCATCTTTATAGTGAAGAGTCTAAACTAACTGAAAATTATCCAATTTTTGGTTATTATTGTACAGAGTGTTCTCTACAGGTTAATATGATAATTTTCAAACGTTAATTGCTTGAGATTTTCAAATGGAATACCTTATATCCACAAGAAAAGAGTTTCCAAATATTATTAGATCAGTTTTTGGCCACTGGTAGTGTAACTAAAGAAAAAAAGAAGCGGCGAAAAACTGTTATTACAGAGAAAAATCAATTGTGTGTTCTTCTTTCTGTTGTTGAAGATAATAATACGAGTGTTCGGAACATAAAATGTACATTTGTTCAGAACATTTTAAAGCTCCATAAATTACATCCTTTTATAATTCAACTGCAACAAGAGTTAACAGACATGGTCTTTGAGAAAAGAAGAGAATTTTGTACCTAGGCAACGGAGAAAATTTGCAAAGACAAACATTTTTTCAAAAAAGTGTTATTTAGTGTTTTTCAGAAAAATGGTTTTGTAAATCGGCACAATTTTCATTATTACGCTACAGAAAATGAACATCGATTTAGGACTACAGGTCGGCAGTATGGATGAAGTTTGAAGTTATGAGGGGAGATTTATTTTTTTTATTATGGGGATCTTATTTTTTTTTTTGAAGAGACTCTCACTGAAGAAATTTATTTGCAATTTTTGCGAGCAGAACTTTTGAATTATCTTGAAGATGTCTCATTTAATATTTTGGCGAGGATGTGGTTATATCACGAGGGATGTCCTGCTCATTACAGTAATACTGAGAGAAAACTGTGAGAAAACATTTCCAAATAGTTGGTTAGGAAGAGGTGACTACGTTTCCTGGCCTTTTCGGGCTCCGGACCTTACAGCTTCAATTTTTTTGTGGGGATACGTCAAAAACATCGTTTATAGCACACCACCAACTAATCTCAAAGATATGATGGAAAGAGTAACTAACGCGTTTGCCTGCATAATTATTAGATTGTCGAAAAATGTGGAAAATGAATTTAAAGATAGAGTACAGTTGTTTTAAATAAAAACAGTGGGCATATTGAGAACGTTTTGTAAGAAAACATTGTAAAAAGTTTGTTGTAATCTTAGGTTATAATAATATAGTTGTAATTTTTGTGTTAATAAACTAAATTATTGATGAATAGTAAAACTTATGCTTTTAAGTTATTAAATTGAATCCAATTATGAAGAAAAGAAACGTAAAACCCTTTACCTTTCTGGAATATCTAACATTTTGTGAGACCATTAAACTCTAAATCAATTGTAAAGAAAACGGAGGGTTTAACAAAGGTAACTATTGTGTAATTAAACCTAATAACAAACCAAAAGGAATATAAGTACAAAACAATTTTTTTCAAGACTAACTTGCGAAAACTGAAAAATGACATATTTATCCATAGAATGTTAATTTTCCCAGTGAAATAGTAATTTTACTCATGGTATTGTCCGAACAAAACGAAAGAGAATTAAAATAGGTGTCATATGGAATAATAAAATAGGGTGTTCTATTTGAAAAACTGCAGAAATTAATGTCTTATTTTTATATATTCGTTTCTTTTTCTGCCGCGCAATGATAGACTCCCTTTTCTGTAGCTCTTTGAAGTTTTTTTACCATTTGTTTGGTAAATGTGTAAGTTTGTGCGCCATATTTAATCACAGCAGAATATATTGATTATACTTGTATAACCTTGTTTTCAGCTTTAAGGGTATTTTTTTGTTTATTAAGTGATTATTGCACATTTACTGTACGTTTCAAATGCGCTAGTTTGCAATCATTGAATGTAAAATGATTAAGTTAATTTTATACAAGCCCGTCTGAATTTTCTTTCTAGGTAACACTATTATTCTGATCACAATGGCGTTTTCCGGTTTGAAAATTTTACAGTTGTATTACTCTCAGCTTCAATGCTCAATAACATTTTCTGGTTGCTTTTATCAGTTAATAATTAAGTTTACATCTGTTATTTTATTACTAAAAACATAAAAGATAAGACCAATTTATACCGATTACTTGTGCTTTTGAGCGATGATCAGCCTTTGGTTATGATATTATAATTTTTTATTTACGCTCTTATAGCATCTATTTGCTCTTCTTAAATCTTCTCTATTGTAGATAAAGTTTTTATTTGAATTCTGAAGTCCAAATATGTGGGTCGTAATGTCTGCGTTATATTATTGCGCGTGTATTGACCACGAACTAAGTTGCTTTAGCAGCCTAATAGTAAGTTTAAATTTCTACAACCTTTTTTAAGATCAATGGAATATTATGTTTGTTATCCAAAAGGATAATTTAAACGACACTTATAGCTATGTAACAAGCTTGGCTTACAATCAGCCTCAAATCCAGTATCAACAAGTTCTAACATATGGTAATCAAAAATTTTTAGCACATACATCTAACTTAGTTTATGTACCTAATCAATCGTGTAGTACGCCTATCGTACCTTCCCATAACAATTACGAAAGCATATCTGCTCGGTACACTTTAGAGAAGAGGTAACTGAAGCTAGTAGCCACTCATGACAAGCCTCGAAGAAAAGGAAAAAAGTCCAATCACCTGAAAACATACTACTGAATCAACTAAACACCTCAACCCAAAACAGGTATGCACCCCTAACGAATAATAAGAACTTAAACCAAGATTTCTATGAAAGTAACAAAAGTTCACTTTGACTTCCAAAACCTCCTTCGATATATATTTACGGTGTCATTAACTAGTATAATGACCAGTATGGTCACAAATATTGCTAAATCTTCTGTAGATGAACAAACAGTAGTAAAAAATACGGTTCAAATCAACGCACGTACCCTAAACACTTGTCAAAGTATTATCAAGCATATAAAAGACCAAAAAATTATTAATTATACCTACCAGCAAAGATAAGAGATTATACAAGTTAGTTATACAGCATCTTCGCCCCTTTATGTCATCTCAAAGATAAATTAAAGAAGTTAAGACATAAAAATTTATATATAATGAAATCTGCTTCCACTCTTCTTTGTTAATTTGGAACCTTGCACAAACAATAAAAAGGTCTACGAAATTAAATTGCTCTGCAATTGCAAAGTAAATATTGACATGAAAAGAAGGATACAAGATGCTAAAACTATGGGCACTCCAAAACCTACTTGTATGTAATATACGGAGGTGTGCACGACTCATAAATGTGTAAAAAATGATTAAGTACCCCAAACAAATGTGCATTATGTGATTGTTTTTATCTTACTCACTATAACGTACAAGAATTTAATGAATGCGAGAAACAAAGCAAATGGTAAACTTAATCCATTTCTAGAGGTCACTCCAGTTACGACCAATGCTCCTAACTTACTAGATTTCCTCAATTTAAATAATAATAATAATGATAATAACAATAATTATATAATAATAGTTCTCCGTAATAGGCCACAAAGGATCTTTGTGGTCGTAACAGGATAGGTCTGCTACAATCTAGAGCCTACGGTACAAGGGTACTAACGTGGCTAGTGCTATGTACCGACCGTCTATTATTACTCCAGAGTTTGACCTCCACTGATCGAATTGGCGAAATTCGTACCCGCATCTCTAAGTTTCGTAATCTAGTGACCTATCCACTATACCACTACGGCTCCAATTTGAATAATATGCCAGCCCAAATAGTAACCCGACTTATGCTCAAACTCTACATGTACACACTAAAGCACAAATCAACTTGGAGGGGGCAATTAACCATTTTTCTAACAGAATTTAAAAGCACGTTTTTCTAATTAATGAACTAAAGCAATTTACCAAATTATCTTTATAATAGATCACATATTATAACTTGCTCCATGGAATGCAGGTGGTTTATTAAATTGTAAACTTGAATTAATTGTTTTTCTAAATCTAACCAAAATTGATGTAATGCTAGTGTCTGAAACTTATTTCACGAATAGGACTATGTTTAAAGTACTCAATGAAACTACTTACTATGCACACTGATGGAATAGCTCATGAGGAAATTGCGGTTATCATAAAAAATCGAGTATCACGAAATGGAAAAACTGAATATTTGCAGGCTATAGATTTTGAAGTTAACGTTTTTTCCTCGTCTGTTGTTATTTAGGGTACCTATTAGCCTCAAAGGCATACTATTTCTACAGGTCAATACACTATCTTTTTTTCGACATTAGGTAGCAGATTAATTACGAACGGAGGTTAATTATTTCAGCATACTAATTGGAGATCCCCAAGTACCTTAACAAAAAGTCAAAATTTATTTAATGCGTTTATGTGCAATAATTAAAACTACCACTCTGCTGGTGAGCCCATCTATTGGCCATTTGATCCAAATAAACTGCCAAACCTCTTGGATTTCTTTATCTTTAATGGAATAACGAACAACTCAGTTATGGTGGAGTAAAATTATCTTCTGATACCTAATATACTTAATTTAAATGACAGTGTTATTAGAAAAGAATAAATCTCTAGATTTGCCTCGAACAAAACGAACTGAGACAGATTTCAATAGTATGTAGAAGACAATACTGACCTCAAGTTCCATATAAAAAAACTTGTTGACATAGATGCAGCATAACATTACTTAGCAACCCTTAACCAACACCTAATAAATCATATGAAATGCATCCACCTGGGAGTCACGGTGGTTATTGTTCTTCTGTCATCGAGCCGGCGCGGGCGAGTTCGAGTATCGTTCAAACCATGGGTGCGTGTGATGTCCTAAATATTAAGTGCATGTTAGTAGCACAATAAATCCTTGAGGCTGTAGTGCCAGTAAATGCGCAAAAAAATGCACCCACCTGATAATATGCCTTTACATATTAAGAAATTGATCTTTGAGAAACTAAGAGTTAAAAGACGTAAGCAAAATACTTATAATGTTCCGATAAACTCACTTTCAATCGCTTAATACGAAGGCTTCGCTCTGCACGATAAGAAACCCAAAATAATAATTCCACTAAATATATCACCAACTTAAAGCAAGAAAATCATATAATTTGGAGAGAGACTAAGAAATGTAAGCGTCTTAAGCCTACCAAACTATGAGTAAAGTATTCGAGAAGCTTTTACTCAAAAACAAAATTCTAAATTAAAACAGATTTCACCAAACAGCAGATTCACAAGATTGTCAACGAGGTAGCAAAAAGTATGGAAGATAAAAACTCCTGTACTGCTTTATTCCTGAACGTTCCCCATATGATTAAATGTGACATTCAGGCCTGCTTTATAAATTAAAACTGCAGCCTTCAAGTTATTTTTTAGGAAGTCTAATTTGTCCAATCAGCAATAAACTACTACTATATAAAACTATATAAAATAAATATCGACTTACGTCATCCAATTCTAGAGATGTGCTAAGTCACTAAGATTAAAAACATCCCAACAGTTCCAATCTAAGACACTATGCGCACCAGTGGACGCGCCTTGGTGTGTTACCAACCGAAATATACAGGAAGACCTTGCCATTCTCGTCGCTGACGAGATCACCAGATTTGCTCAAAATTATCATAGTAATAATCTCGTGTAACAGCTGACTAACGACCCTCTGTCGAACGTGGCCTTGCGAACTCTTAGATGATTTCTCCTAACAATGCATCTCTGTTAATGCTTCTTTGTAAAGTAGATTGTAAATAAACAATAAATCACAAAAAAGAAAGATATATTATTCTAATGATTCTCACACTTTGTGTGGATACTAATTCATGTGTTTTATGTTTTGTTCTTAAATTATCACTTTGTTCACAGCAGCGCGTACCGAATTTATCAAAGTTTTGCCTCTTTATTATTATTACGATTAACTTGTTTTTATATGAGGCGAGGGGTCCTGGGTTCAGCCATAAACTGCTCCTAAGAAATCTATTGCATTTTATTTTAAATTAAAACTATATAACTTTCACTTACTTTGAGTGGTTTGTTCAAATTTACTTGTTTCAGATTATGAATCATTTTTATAGTTAAGCGTGATTTGGCATCCTTTTAATATAACAATAAGCATTACGAACTTCTATTTAACTAAAGAAGCGGATGTTACAACTAGCATAATTACTTAACTAGAAATCGTTTTAAGTGTGTTTTTATTTAAACCCCTGCATACCTTCGTAGACCGTGGCAACTATTCGAATATCTAATCTCCTTTTATGCATGTCACTAATCCTTTCTTATCTTTTGTTATCGAATTTAAAACCACATAATCAAATTTTAATTCCTCTAATTTTTCCTATTATGTCCTTAAAATTCAAATTTCAGAATTTCAATTTCAGAAATTTTTGAAATGTGCATAATCTTGCACTTTTCCAAATTAAATTGCATTTGTGTGCTGCATATTCACTAGCATTATTAAATTCTGATTTACCTGTCACTATAAATAATAGATTGTTAGCAAATGTATGCTTTAAGATTTCATAAGAAAAAGTCAATTTCAAAAGAGCCATAATTTAAAGGATATTACACCACGATTTTTATAGTGCACATTTACACATTAAATAAAATCTACGAAATATTTTGGATTGTGTTCGATGTTCGTTCATAGTCTTTTGTCAGCATGTAACAATAGTCGGCCATTATATGTACAACCCACTTTCTTTGATATGTCTTCTTACCATGTAGATGAGCATGAAGAAAGTAAAATTTTACGCTCATATTGCAACCAAGAAGTTTATAGGATTTTAAAACGGTGTAATTTCCAGACTTCGTGTTTTTCAAAAAGTTTTGTATCACATTCTGAATGCAGTCCATGCTCTCAATTCACACTCACTGATGGTTTCCTCGAATATGTGTCTGCCATTAATTTTCTTATTCACGTTTTCAGGCGCGATTGATGGAAATTTAACACCGAAACACTGAAAACATTTACTGTCCTGCTTAAAGCTATCACAAATTGGTTCATTAAGCCAAATTTGATGTGTGAAGGTAGCAACAGTGTTTTCAAGAAATCAACTTTTACTTTTACTGTTATTTGGATTTTAAATTAGGGCCGCCCGTCTTTTGGCTCCCTCTGTATAAACGCTTTAGTTTTGATTTGAGATAGCGGCGGCCAATTTACCCGCTTGCGCGGTGCGCCGATATATAAAGCCGAGCGGCTTTGACCGCGGGCTCTCTCCTCTTTTTCACTAGCTTGATTTTTGAATTTTAGTTGTGATGGTTTAGAAAGCGTGCGACCAGCTTTAAATTTTCCATGTCCGAGGCCATTTTGACCGAGAGTTTGCCGGCGTGTTTTGTTTGGCGGCAAACGTTTTCACTTCCCTGTAGCCGTTTGTTGAAGGCTAATTTTTCCGGGGTTCGATATTTTGCCGACCAGATTTTCCTTTTCCCGGAGGTCGTTTTCTTGGCCGATTGCATCTCAGGTGTCGAAATTTTACCGGCGGAAAGACTCGGTTCGGTTTCCTTGTATCTGGCCCGGCAAGGAACCAAGAAAAACCTATTCGCAAACTTTGGTCACACTATCTGGAGGACCCACACTAGGAAAGACGCTTCCAATCGGCCCCGCAGCAAAGACTGGGGTGACTTGTCCTTTTTTCCACCCACACTCTTTTTTCCTCTTCTTTGATTTTCCAAAAGTACAGCACGGGGAGCCGATTTCTGCAGCAGAGCTTCCAAAGGTGAGTTTTCCAACTTTGTCGAATACTTTGGATATGTCAAGGAAAGCGATTACAGTGTGAAGTATATTTTTGTAGCCTTGTTGAATTCTTTGCGTGAGTTGTAGTACATGGGGGTTGGTTGAGTGGTTTCGGAATCTTGGAATTCAAATTGGAATGGTGGTATAATAGTTTTGTCTTTTAGTTTATGGTTTAGTCTGGACCGTATGATTTTCTCAGAGAGTTTGGCCATGGTTGGTAGTAGGCTTATGGGCCTGTAACTATCTGTAGAGTGTCCATTTATTTTTGGTTTCTTAAATAACAATATATGGGAAACTTTCTAATGATTTGGAAAGTAGCCTAATCGTAGGCATGCACTGAAGACGGGGGTAAGATAAGCCAATGTTTTTTTTTGTGAAGTTCTTCAAAACTACGTTTGATATCAGATCATGTCCAGGGGACTTTCAGATAGGAAATTTGTTTATTTCCTGCCGTATTTCTTTGGGCGACGTATAGTTGAAGTTGAGGCTGTTTAGGGGAACTCTTTTTTATATTTTAACTTTTTTGTATTCACAATCTGCTCTGGCGAGCAATAAGTAAATCAGATGAATTTTACAAAAAGTGTATAACATGATTCAGGGGGCTGAGTCTCCTCAGCCTGTGGACTGTATTGTTGTTATCCACCAGATTCACAGCAAGATGGTTGGTATGATTTTTTAATCGTAAAATATACTTTGAACTCATGCACTTCACTTCTTCTTTCACTAGTTTCACTCGGAGATGCTAATGAGATGACTTCGTTCTTAAAGTACCTCGCTGCATCTGCTATTGCCCTTAAGGTTTTAGACTAGAATATTTGTAAAATCTCCAAGTTGGAGTTGCTTGTGGTTTTCTACAGTTGCAGCCAGTACGTCCAGATAGGCTTCAGTATACTTCAGTAGAGTAGTATCGTATTGTGTAAAGTTAGCTTGAATTTTCTTTCCAATAGCCAGTTTAACTTAGAAAACTTTAGGCCCAGTTATTTTAGTTTAGTGAGAGCATGCTTCTTCCAAGTCTTCTGCTTGCAGAAGTGGTGTATGATTAAGGGTAACTGGTAGACATGTTTCTCTTCTGAGTGTGAAGGTGACTTGTTTCCGTTTGCTTTTATACGCCAAAGCCAAAGCTAGTCTTGCATTTGATTGAGAGAAATTTGTAAGTTTTTTGATGCAGCAATAGGATTTTCGACAGACATTAGTATTGCAGTATCATCTGCAAATGTAGTTATGGTCGTAAGGTCGATGGTAGGTATATCTGTCGTGTACAGTAGGTAAAGCACGGGTCCTAGTACGCTTCCCTGCGGTACACCGAAGTTAATAGGGTGCAATTTTGTTAATTCATCCTAAAACTTTATCTGGAAGTGTCTGTTGCTCAGACAAGATTTGATCAATTGGTGTGCTGGTATTAGATGGTGGTCTTCTATAATTGGTTTCATTCTTCCAAATACTTTAGATATTATTGATAGTAAGCTAATCAGACCATAAGAAGTCAACTCTTCGGAGGCTTACCTGGTTTAGGTATGGGTATTGTTTGGGTCACTTTCCATTGTGACGGGAAATGGCTCAATCATAAAATAGTATTAAATATAGCCGGCAATTTCTTTGGCAATTGTTTTAGGACTTCGCCTGCAATTAGGTGTCAGCCTGCTGCTTTCTTAAGATTTAGCTCAGATTTAATTAACAATCTTACTTCTGCAGTAGTGATTTTTTTATTAGTAGACTTAGTTGATCTGGTGTCTCCAAGTATAGTTGTATTTCGGCTTTTTCTTTTGGTGCTAGTGCAGAAGGAAAGGGTTGAAAAACATCTATTAGTTGTGCTCAAAATGTATTAGCCTTTTTTTTTTTGCTCACTCTTAAACCAATTTCTAACTGGTTTTCGAATTGGAGAAATTGCTTGCTATGGTTGTTTCAGTTCCCTCGTGGCTTTCCATAAGGAGGAATCTGGCAGATAGGGTTGATAATAATGTTGTAGAGTCTGATTTTTTTTTTATCTTAAAGCATTGCTTTCAAATTTCGTGTAGCATTCTTTAGCCTAATTTTATCATTTGGGAATCTAGTGTTCTGCCAAATTCTGCTAATTTATTTTCCATAGATAGAGTATTATGGACATCGCTTGCTTTCGATAAGGGGGTTGAGCCCCACGCCGCACTTTCTATAGTACAATGCAGGTTCTCTATTGCATCATCGATCTCATCGGCATGTCTAGATGTATTTTATCGTTGACTACTACTCTAAACGAGTCCCAGTCGGTTTTCTTGTTACTGAGTTTGATTGGTCTAAGCCTGTTACATATTTGGGTACTTAACATGATTAACATTAGGAAGTGATCTGATGTCATATCAAGGCGTAAGGTAATTCTTAGGTGATGTTGTTCTATGTTTTTTGTAACACAAAAGTCGAGTAGATCTGGGATGTTATACTTGTTCGTAGGCCAATATGTAGGTTGTCTGGTGATAAAATAGTTACGATTATTAGTGATGAGTGATTTTAACAATTCTCTGCCTTCAGTGGTGGTTTCTCTATCACTCCATTCCTGGTTTTAACGTTGTAGTCACCGCCGGCAATGAAGCGTATTCCAAGTGTGCTAACGAATTGGATGTAGTGCTCTGTTTTTATGTTATGTCTTGGAGGACTATATAATTGGTCCCGTCCAGTCTTCTACGACCACGCTTAAACGTGCTCATGAGTGTACTTATCTGTTTGGTAATGCTTGATGGAACTTTTTATACGTATTGCTAATCCTTCGTGTGCATCTCTGCTGGGGTGTTGTGTGTGGGTCTAGGACGATTCTACGCCGCCGATTCTTCGTCGCCAGTTCATCGTCGCTGTTTCTACGCCGAGACGGTTCTACACCAGCCGGTTCGACACCAGCCGGTTCTACACCTGCTGATTTTAATTTATTTTTCGCATTAATCTTACTATGGCTTAATTTGTAAAACAGGAATACGAAGCAATAAATAAAACTTGCAATGCGAATAAAACCAAGAAATTTACTATTACAATTTTAGATTAAAGGAATACATAATACATACGAAAGGAAATAGAAAAAATAAGATTATTGAGTCATTTGGTAATTGTGTGCTCGGCTATGTAAATAATCTAGAGGTTCCCTGTTTCCATAATCTAAGACAATTCTTCGAATACGTTCATCAGCGTCACACTATTTTTTCAGCTTTGTCGGTGGTAAATGTCGGGCGATAAGTTGCTCAAAATAAGCGTCTCATCTTTTCTGTACTTTCGCAATCCATCTATAAATTTCGAAATAGTTGGGTGATGCATACGTAATTCACAATGCAATCGAGGATTTGCTGCATCTGCATGATTATTGGTGCGATCTTCTCCATCTATTGTTCTCTGGTATAAATTTCACATTGTTGGATGAAACATTAGCTCGTAATGCAAATTTACCATCATTGTCGTATTGACGAATAACACCAACTGAACTAAATGCTTCCTCATATTTTGTGACTAATGGAAGAAGCAACCTTTTACATTTACTTCCGGAAAGCAATCTTTCATGGCACTAAAAGCTGCATATTTGTAATCACAAATGATAGACGCTGGACTTAAATTTGGTACTAGTGTTTTAATTAGTTCAAACATACGTGTGTATGTAATACGCTGCTTGTTAGGTAACAAAGCATATAATATAGGATGCACTCCTCCAAATGTTGTTGCCATAACAATATAAATTTGGGAAAATAGCCTCGATACTATTGCGAAGGTACCATTAGCGTACCATGGATTGGCATTATGTAAATACTGCAACCAGCTCTCTCTTTTAAAAATTAAAATTCTATTTGCTCCCTCTCCATTGTCGCTTAGCAAAAAATTTTCTTCTATTCCTGATTGAGGCACATATACCTTATACGTATTTGACAACACCAGATTGTTTAGATCTGCGGGATCAGCGAGTGCTGCATGAATGTGATTCCGTGTTCGCCTGATTACTTTCCTTAGGGCTGTATTATTTGGAATAGCCGCTAAAACAACTTGAGGCACGTCGAATACACACTGATTTATAACTATACTTGTACCCTCTATAGTTTCTTCTGCACGACGTTTGATTTGGATGACAACAGTTGTTACTTCTATAGTTGCTGCCGAGGAAGGGTGAGAATGATTGTTGAGTTCGTTGACCACTTCTCCAGCCTTCGTGTAAATTTTTTTTTTACAGCGGTCCACTTCCTTGCAGTGCCAAAATAGTAAACTAACGCCTCTTTTACTAAATTTTTGAAAACATACAAATATCCGTTATAGAATACTTCTCATTTCATCTCTTGCTGAGAACTGCTGGTTTCATTATTAAGATCACTGGTTAACTGATTCACGTAATAATTATTTTCTGGCGAATACACTTAAAGTGATGTGTTAACGACTTCTACCCCATATTTATACCAAATACTGTTAAAGAGTCCTTAGAATTTTAATGTGTGCTAATGGGAATGTGCGAATAACCATAACGTCCTTAAGATAATCCCGGAGATTGTAAACTTTCTATGAGCGGATTAAAATTCCTGATTACCTCCTTTGTATTCCGGATTGTTTCAGATTACTCATTTCTTTTCGGAAATTTACGGCGTAGAAACGGCCAGGGCAGAACCGTCCCGGCGTAGAAGCGGCGGCGATGAACTGGCGGCGAAGAACCGGCGGCGTAGAAACGTCCCATTCCCTTGTGTGTCGTACATAATATAGTTAGGTATTGTAAAGTAACTTTTTTTTGTAAAGTGGGTTTCAGATATTAAAACTATATTCAAATCGTGATTAGTAATAAACGCCCGTAATTCTAGGTTGTGGTTTGACAAGCCATTGGCATTTCATTCTGCAATCCTGATTGTTTGTGTTACTATTTCAGCTTGGAGATGATGGCTGTGAGAAAGTATATCATTGTTTATATACTGTTAGCTAGTTCTATCATTTTTTTTTTGGTTTCTCGATATACGACATTTGTGGTAGATTTAAATGATGAGAGGATTATTATCCATTTGATAGAAATTTCTCTACTTCAGCTCCTGGTAAACTAAGCGTCCTTTGTAGTTCGCAGTCTGTGAACTGCTACATAAGACGTACTTTGACTAAGTTTATTTTGTTTTACTACACATGTTTGTTAGATGGTTTGCGCCATACACCTAGGTTTGTGTGTGTGTAAAACCTCTTACTATGACCATACCTTTGGTAACTTGCGCACTATGGAATTTCTCTTTTGTGATGAGGTGATTTTATTGTTATTTTTGTATGCAATAAATATTTAATGTCACATATCTTTTCGTTAGATTCGCTGGGAGCTAGATCGAGAAAGAACAGTGAGAGTGGCTCTTTTGGTGTTCTGTGCTTTGCATTTTATATGTTCAGAACTTTATGTATTTCAGTTTCTATCTCAGTTTTTAATTCGTTAACATCAATAGAGTAGTGAGTGTTCTTAATTCGGAGAAATGTCTCTTTGTATGACTTTTAGTGAGTGTTTTAATATCTTTTATTATTTCCTAATAGTTGTTTGCGTTGGGCAGATAAAGCAGTGGAATTTTCGAATTTGCTGTGGTTATCGTTTCTTTTTCGCTGTTGCCAGTGTTGATTTGAGACCCTTCATTGGGAATATAATATTTGTTGCGAGATACGAGTTCTTCAATGTTAAAGCAGTATTTTTTATTAGAAACTATTTGAGGTAATTGGTTCTCCATTTTCTGTTTGTTGTCAGATCTCGTATATATAGAGTAATACTTTTATCATGATTCACGGAGAGTGAATAATTTTTATACATTTTCCAAATATCTTCTTATAATATAATTGTCTTATCTCCCTAATTTTCTTTATTTCTTTCTAAACTTATATTTCTATCTCCTCCTAGACGCTTCAACCAATTTTCTTGAAACTTACACACCACATTTACAACTATATTTGATAATTCGGCGCAAAAAATCAGCCTTCTAACTTTAACCGTTTTTGAATTATTTAAATATTTTGATTACTCTCGCAGAAACATGTGGAATGTTTTACACGACTGCCTGGCGTCTAGATCAGGCTTCATCGACGAAGTCTGCGGGGTCTCAGCTGATTATATTTATATATATATATATGGTAATTTCAGAAAGTGGTTTTATGTACGTAGTGTGTTCGAAAAGCAAATTCTGTTTGGCTATAAAAAATACCAACAGTTTATTTCTCAACAATTTAATTATGAAATAAAAGAATAAAACAAACTAGTTTTTTACATAACTTTCACTAACATTGAGATATTTGCCATAACATGGAATCAAGTTTCCTACACACTTTGAATAAAATGACGCCGCCTAAGAAAACAGTCAAAGCTGCACAATTTTATAAAAAACAATTATCGAAATTTTCTCAAAATTTTTTTCGATAGGGACGACATTGTAAATCGTCTGTTTTCAAAAATTTTTTGTTAAGAAGCGGCTTAAAATCATCAGTAACAACAAATCTCACCATTCCATAACTCATTGAATTTTCACAGTAAACTTCACTAATTTGTCGATAAACATCTGTCGGTTTCACATTTATTGGTTCAAAAAACGAATGATAAAGCGTATTTCATGGTCTATCGATAGACTTGAACATTTTAAGTTTATGATAAACACTTTAAATAACAGCTAATATATAAAGAAGCAAGCAAACATATAAATAATACGTGTACATCTATATATATATATAATAAAATTTCAAATATTGGTATTTGGTGTGAAGTATCATCTATATGAAAGGTATATGTTGTAGTAATATTTTAATTCCCATAAATACATGTAACAGTAATATAAACACTAAATATACTTACCTAATATTACACAATGAATGTTAAAACTACAAATTAAACATTAACATTTTATTGTCATGCGGTTGCAAACTCTGTCAACATTTTATCATTTTTACTTAATTTTGTGTTATGAGCGAATAAAAATCTACTTTAGCCTAAGAAATATATACTCTTTTCTTTCGACCATGACAATGTTGTAAAAACAAAAACAAATTTTATAATAGTCTAACTGAAAACTTCTGCTGATTAAATGCCGTTTAGATGTTTTCGTACTGTATAAATAATCTCAAAGCAGCAACATTATTATCCATTAACATACTAATTACGTTACACGATATACAAACAAATATTAACATGCATCTGTTATTTAAAACAAGACGAATAACGTCATTTCAGAAATAAATATATTTTTTCCAAGAAAATATTTAATATTTTCATTATTATTTTTACAGCAAGCATACTAATTTTTAAATTAAATTTAAGTTTTTAAATTATAACAAATTAAAATTATCTGAAAACGAGACTTAAATTTGCATTTCCAGTTTAATTGCAAGTACAGATAAAGACATTTGATTTTTTTTGTGGACTATTACGATATTTATATGCAATTCCTGTACCTGTTAACTTCTCGATAATACTCCCTTTATAAAGTTAACAGAAAATTTAAGCCATCTAAACAGCTTCAAAATTTGCCCTACTTTCAACCACAGGATTCGAATTGCCCTATTTTATTAGGAAAGCTAAATAAAATGTTTTCTAAATTTTCAGCTAGCTATTTTAACTCACCTGCTAATTTTCTGCTAGGGAAGTTATTTAGCTCAACCAGCAAATGTGTAGTTAGTGTCAAATCGAAACACCTTTAACTATTAGGTTTTTTTTTAAATGCGTTAATTATATGATCAATATACTATAAAATTTATACTTTGGTGTTTTATCGCTTAAGTAGCAATAAATTGGTTGTTTTAATTTATTATAATAGCTTTTTATTTTTAATTGGAGGACTAATTATAAATATTTACTTTTTTATGGTTCCACTAACTATGATGCATTAAGTAAATGGGCATGAAATTAGGGGAACATAAAAAATCATAATAAAACACCATTTTTTTATATTTAATTAGTTCCGCGTTATTTATTTAAAAGTAAACAATATTTCAATTGCTTCATAAAAAATAATAGTGTAAACTAGTAAGAATTTAAGATTCGCATGTTCTTATCTAGTTCTATCTACTAGATGGTAATAAATACAATTAGGCAGCAAGAATAATAATTACCAATGAGTGCATTAGTGTTGTAAAATTATTATATTCATATTTTATGTTGTAATATAATTACGCGCTTATTTCATATTGTGATTTTAGGATAATTATGCGCGCGTTGGATTATTTAAAAACCACAGCAATATGTAACAAAAATGTTTCAATTTATTTTATGAGTTTGTAACTGTCTGTACAAGTATTTATGTACATTTAGCAACGCAGTGTCTACATGACTGTAAGGGTATTTCAGAAAGTCATTTATATTTAGAGCAGTTTTGCAAGCCATGCAGTCGCGTCTGTCCGCTGTTGTTTGTTATCGTCTCAAGGATGGTAGCAAATATTTATATCATGTTCAAGGTTTAACGTATTATTTTTGGATAAATTATTCTCGCTTTTACTTATCTTCTTAGTTAATTTTAATTGGACGAAGCCGTGTTTAGCTCCCATACTTAAGCCACTTGTAGCTGATATCTGCTTTGTGTAACAACCCACTGAAGTTCCTTTATAAGCTAATATTCTAAGCAAATTCAGGCACTTTCGTTCGATGACATCTTGAAAGGAGTTCTTAGAAGCACCAGCTGTACTAGTTCAATAAAAGTGTTTGTCGAACTTTGTTGCGTTCGATTTCCAAATTCCGTAACACTAGATGTAGCGTTTAAAAGAACGAAAACATAAAAAACAATAAAAAAATATTTAAAAAGGTAGTAAAAGAACAACTGACTCTAGTAGAACCAGTTAAAAATGTGAGGACAGGTGCCAAAAAACAATAATAAAAAAGGATGATAAAAGAAAAGGAAAAGAATATAACGATGTAATAAGAAAAAGTGAGAAGGATTACATGAACAGAACAAAATATAAAATTAAAAATCAGCAGGAATACAATAAAAATCTATATGACATAAGAGAGTCAAGTAATTTATATAACGATAAAGCAAACGGTATATAAAAAAGAAAGTGATAATCGATTAATATTACTATAAACAAAAATAAGAATAGATTATCTTATAGAGCTATAGAGGTAATGGGTAAATAATTAATCTAACAGGAAAGGAATTAAAAAAAATTATCGTAAAAATTGTAAATAATGGTAGACAAATATGAAAAAAAAGTTCTTAAAGAATTTACATTATTAAATATAGTGTTGTAATTAGTAATTAAGAAATGACCAAATGGGTAAATGTCATTGCATTTTTACTTATATCAAATTTGCAATTGACACACTACACATAATAAACAAGAACGGTGTAATACCGTAAAGGAAACTTTCTACAGCGGTGCGATGAAATTGGGATAAAAACTTTTAAAAGGAATTAAGATGTTGATTAATGTCTCCATAATGATCAGCGTCAAAAAAGCTGTCGAATGATATGCTGCATGACATATGTGAGTGTAATGAATTTTCGAAATGTTAACGGTCACTTCGGGTTACCGTTAACCGATTTGTGTGAAAATCAATCCCATGAAATGTACTGACCTAAGATGTGTGTACGCCAAGTTTGAAGTGAATCCGTTGAATAGAACGGAAGTTATAGTGTTTCCAGACACACAGACAGACAGACAGGATGATAATCTCATTTCTACTATAAGCTCCGCTGTAGAAAGTTGATAAGTGATAAGAAAAATATCAATATAGAATGAAGATAAAACTATTTCTTGTGTGCGTTGACTCCTAGTAAGATTTCATTTCACTCCAAAGAAGGGAACTTATATCAGAATTGAAAGACTTAGAAGTGCACGTTACGTTACGTGAAAATAATATTAAAACATTAAAGAATAAAATGAAAAACTAAAGTAAACAAAATATTAAGGCGAGGGGCTAGATTCAGATAGAAAAATAATAAAGGAAATATTGGCACAAGGACAAGGTTATGATCGATAATATAGTCATATAGGGAAGAGTCTAAATTGAACTTAAAATGTTTATTCTGAATAAAACACAAGATATTGAAACAATTTGAATTTTATACACACTTAGTAATATGAAATATGTATACTTATGTAATATGATGTTGATGATTGTGATGACATGTGACTATTTCTTAGCAAAGCTTTCCATAATGCTTTTCCATAAATGTGACTCTATTTCATCAATAATACATCTGACGTTATCTTTTAGACACTAAACTGTCAACACGTATGTCAGTCAGCTCCGCAAAATAACTGATTTTCGGTGCAAATTGTGTCCGCGTAGTGAATTTTAGGAAAGAAACAGTTCAAACAACTGAAAAATAATATCCTCAGAATATAAACATTACCCTCTAGAATTTCGTAGCCTAAGCAAGTGTGTCTGAGTACTCTGCTATCAACTGCGCTGAGATTAACAAGTGACCTCTGATATCAGCTAACCTGTCAACTACAAATAAGATAAGTGCAAAGTTACTATTTAGTCATATTTATATTCAACACAATAATAAAACCAAAGAATGATACCGGCATTTAATGGCCCAGGAGTTATTAATGGCCATCAATATGGTTCAAATAACAATGCTATACAGGCTGCTCCATTAAATCCTCAACTACCGCTTAATTACAACTCTCAGCAAGTAAATTAACCAACAACAAGTGGTGTTAATTATTACTTACCACAAGAGCATCTAGTTAATCCACCTGCTCAAAATACACAACATACTTCAAATACTACTCACTTCTACTATGGCATGTTTTCTACAAGCGACGATGAAACTCCTGAACAAGATGTCAACAAAAATTCATGGCAAACGATCAAACGAACAAAAAGAAGAAAGATACATCCCCAAATAGCCACGACATCACTTTAAGTAATCAATTCAGCCAACTAACAGAAATGGAGACGAAACACCTAACAACAAGCAAGCTGACAATACAGCCTCCTCCAATCTTCGTCTACGGGGTGCTAAATTATCAGGAAATGATCAAAAGCCTCAATGCAATTGCTGGAATTGAACAATACTCTACAAAAACGTTAGCTGATAATACCATAAAAATCAACTGTGATCTTTCAGAAACATACAGAAAATTGATACGACATATGCGCGAACACGACATAGTACATCACACATACCAGCTGAAGGAAGATCGAGCATTCAGAGTCGTCATCAAAAACCTGCATTCCACAACAGATACAAATGAAATCAAGAATGAACTTAATACCATGGGGCACATAGTCAGAAACATTTTAAATGTGAGAAATAGAGCTACAAAGGAGCCTCTAAATATGTTTTTCGTCGATTTAGAACCAGAGACTAACAACAAAGATATATATAAAATAACTAAATTTCAAAATCAAATAATTGCAATAGAACCGCCCAAAAAGATCAACAGTATAGTTCAATGTATGCGCTGCCAACAATACGGGCATACAAAAGCCTATTGCAATAAACCATTCGTTTGTGTTAAATGTGGAGGATTACATAACACAACTAACTGTAAGAAACGTAAAGAAACTCCAGCCAAATGCGCTTTGTGCGGTGATGCCCACACGGCAAATTACAGAGGTTGTGAATTCTATCATAGATTGTTAAAAAAGTCCAATAATGCGACTAACAGACTAAATATCCAACAAAATACAATAACGGTCACAACACCAAACACCAAACCGGATACTAACACCCCATGTCCAGCAAAATTTTAGTTATGCGAATGCAGTAAAAGGTATTAGAACAAGTGAACACAATTTAAACTCAAATGAACGCATACCAGGCAGCGAACAAAATGAAGTCAATATTTCTTCAATAATGAGCAAATTTTTAGATGAATTTAAGGCTATGTTTCAGCAGCTAATGCAACAAAATAGCATGGTGTTGAACATGCTCTCAACCCTGGTCAACAAAATTCATTAAATTTGTAAAAATAGCCCAGTGGAATGACAATGGCCTTCTACAGCATAAACAGGAGGTTGAAATATTCCTTCATATCAACTCTATTGATATACTATTAATAGCAGAAACTCACTTCACAGACAGATCCTACTTTAATATACATAACTACTTAACTTATTTCACCAATCATCCAGATAATAGTGCCCATGCTGGTGCAGCCATAATAATTAAGAAATCTATCAGCCACTTCGAATTACCTAAATATGAGACAGTACACCTACAAGCCACAGCAATAAGAGTTAAAATGCTCCCGTATGAACTAACAGTAGCATCTGTTTACTGCCCACCACGTCACAACATCAAAAAAGAACATTTTCAGAACTTCTTCCGGACTCTAGGAACAAAATTTATTGTAGGAGGCGACTTTAACAGTAAAAACTCCCTTTGGGGATCCCGCATGACAACTACTAAAGGCAGAAAGTTGCCAAAACTTCTCCATGAGCAAAATTATGCTTTCCTTTCTACAGGTACTCCTACCTATTGGCCTACCGATCCCAACAAAATTCCCGACCTACTGGATCTTTTTATAACAAATGGTATCTCATCACCATATATGGATATTGTCCCTAGCTATGACCTTTCCTCGGATCACTCTCCGATAATAACCACCATCAGTTCTTGTGCCATACATAAAAAGCATATTGCTAGAGTGCACAACAGAAAAACTGATTGGGAAGTGTATCAAAATCATATTCAAGAAAATCTTCTTCTTCTTCTTTCTCTTTTCCCATTTATGCCTTACAGCGTTGGGGTTCAAGAAAATATAAACTTAAAAGTTAGTCTCGAAACTCCAGAAGAAATTGATGAAGCATTAAACAAGTGGTTCTGCATTCTTAAGGAGGCTGCGCAGCAAGCAACTCCTCCAGTGTATCCTCGGGGCTCTACATTCAACGTCCCTGTGGAGATTATAAAACTTATAGCTGTGAAAAGAAGAGCCAGAGCAATTTGGCACCGGACCCAAGCACCTGCGGATAAAAATACTTTCAATCGATTAAGCAACCAGCTGAAACAAAAAATTAAAGATGTGCAAAATCAATCCTTTCATGACTACATCATTAGTTTGAACAGATACGTCAATTCAATCTGGAAGCCGGTAAAAAATGCAAGAAAGCCTAAAAACCAAGTGCCTCCCATATTTAATGAAGAAAACCCAAACTTAAGATGGGCCAGAAGTGACGAGGAAAAGGCTAAATTGTTTTCAGAGTACCTTGAGGAAGTCTTCACCCCAAACAATGATGTAGTCGATGATGAGATCGAGAGACAATTAAGCAACATCACAACCAAAGTTCGAGGAATAACAAGTTTCTCTCCTAGAGAGATTCAAAAAGGAATCAAAACACTAAAACTCCGTAAATCTCCTGGCATAGATGGCGTGACTCCTAAAATGTTAAAAGAACTACCAAGAAAAAGACTAGTGTTACTTACTTATATATTTAATGCTATCATTAAGTTAAATTACTGGCCCAAGCAACTGAAAGCCGCAGAAATAATATTAATACCTAAACCGGGCAAAGACTTAAACAAGGTTTCATCATATCGTCCAATAAGCTTGTTGTCTATAACCTCAAAAATACTGGAAAGACTTATATTGCAAAGAATAGTTGCTGATCCTAACAGCGAAGAATGGATACCTCAACATCAATTTGGCTTTCGTCAGAATCACACTACGATACAACAAATTCATAGAATCTGTCACAAAATTAATGAAGCATTCGAAAATAAGAAATACTGTACATCGGTTTTCTTAGATGTAAGTAGAGCCTTCGACAAAGTTTGGCACTCGGGCCTATTATACAAGATTAGAACATTTTTGCCCGTAACATACTATAATTTCCTAAAATCCTACTTAAGCGACAGAGAATTTAGAACAAGAGTTAATGAAGATGTGCCTGGCATGAAACCGATCAAGTCCGGTGTACGACAGGGCAGTGTCCTGGGTCCCTTTTTATACGTGCTGTACACTTCGGATTTACCAGTAAATGATTATACTACAATGGGCACCTTCGCTGACGACACTGTTGTCCTTTCTACCAACGAGGACCCACAACTAGCAACCATTACCCTACAAAATCATCTAAATCAAATACAAGAGTGGACACATAAATGGAAAATCAAAATCAACGAAGATAAATCTGTACAAGTTAATTTTACCTTAAGAAAAGACCTGTGCCCCCCCTGTTTATCTAAATAACATACAAATACCTACTTCATCTTGTAAAAAATACTTGGGGATACATTTAGATAATAAACTATCATGGAAACAACACGTGGTTAAAAAACGTAAACAGATCGATCTAAAACTTAATGAAATGCAATGGTTACTTGGTAGGAAGTCAAAATTACCACTTTAAAATAAGCTCCTTATTTATAAAACGATCCTAAAGCCAATATGGGTTTATGGAATTGAGCTCTGGGGTTGTACCAGTCGTTCGAATATGGCAATTATACAGAGAAGTCAGTATAAAATATTACGTATGATCTCCAATGCCCCATGGTATGTTACTAATGACACACTCCTTTCAGACCTGAAAATTCCATATGTTAAAGATGTCATAACCGAAAAAAGTATTAAACACCACATAAAGCTAGAACACCACATCAACGCACTCCTTAATCCTCTTCTGGAAATACAAAATACGAGAAGGCTTAAACGGAAATGGCCTAATGATCTAAAAAATGTCTAATGAGGACTTGTCACTGGAGAAGACCTCACCACGTCAATGAAGAGCTACTAAGTTCTTAGATCAACACATTAACTCATAGAATTCTATTGTAAATTCTGATTGCTAATAAAATAAATTAATAAAAAAAAATATTTTAGACCTTGAATCGTAGTAGGTTTAGTAACATAAACACTTTCTTTTAAATGTAACATAGCCAGGATATTTGATTTGAAGTAAAGTGAATGTGCCTAAAGAAGATCGAGTCGTTTGAGCTATGGGTATATTGACTAATTTTAAAAATACCATGTATCGGCAAGATCACTAATCGTGAGGTACTGCAACAAATTTAAAAAGACACAGAGCTTGTATTTAACACACAAAAAGAAATTTAGAATACTTAGGACACATTATGAAAGGTCCTAAGTATGAGATATTGATGCTAATTATACAGGGAAAGATAATTGAAAAAAATCTACAGGCAGAAGGCATATCTCGTGACTGAGAAATCTCCGGGAGTGGTTCAATTGCACTTCAGTAGATCTATTCAGAGCAGCAACATCTAAAATCCGTATAGCCTTGATGGCCGCCAACCTTCGTAAAAAGAAGGCACTCTAAGGAGAAGAAGAGTGTGCTAAATGCTGTATCTTGTTGAAACCAAAATCATTCAAGCTCAAATCGTTAGTTTTGTTAAAAAAAATATTTAGTATCTAGTATACAGCATTAAACATTATCAGCGTTGCCAGCTTCGTACCAAAAAAAGTACAAGCCAATAATTCCACCAACTGTACATTCACACTAAATGATACATTCTGTGGATGCATTAATTTTTTGTGAATAGCACTATCCTAAATACGACAATTTACAGAGACGGTTAAAGAAAAATGAGATTTAGAGCTTTTTTTGTAAAAATCAGCATCAACTGTTGCTGTTCTCTAAAACCCAGTTTACCAATTCAATTGTTGTGAAGTGCGACGAATTGACGTGCTTTGTTTTTCGTGCACACTATTACTATCGAGCAACGTATTCACCTGAAAAATCGTTGCGTCGATAGTGAGCTCTCGCAAAATATCCGCACGGTCTTTACGACCAATAACCAAATATCTGGGCTTATTCGCTCAGCAAAGGATCACTGCTCCAATGAATCCCAAGGAGTGTATGAAATACCTTGTGGAGACTGGCAAATGACCCATATAGGTCAAACAAATCGGCAAATATCTAGCCGAATATACGAGCATTCTCTGGCCGTACGAAAAGGCGATAATGGTTCGGCATATGCCAAACACAACAAAGAAACAGGCCACAAAATTAATTTGTCTGGGGCTAGCTAAAACCATTGCCCCCATTTCCCATTTTGCAAGCAGAATAGTACGTGAGACAATTTAAATAGAAAAACGCCCACAGTGCCTCAACACAAGAGATGATAGCCAACGTTTACCTATCATATGGAAATCCCTTATCACTCCGCACCGCCAATTACGCAACACCCTTAATATACAAACTTTCCCCAACCCAACGCATCTCCCGCCAAACAAAGTTTCACTTCCAGCCCTATAAAAGATCAAGCAGATCACACGAAAGGTCAGTCTTACTCAAAGACTCATAGCTCTCATTGGGGAGTAGGCAGATTGAGACCCCGAGTGAAGAGCTAACCGCTTAAAAATGGCATCAAAGCCGATGCCGAAACGTCGAGAATATACCCAAAATAGACACGGTTCATCCCGTGAACTAAGTTGTTTAAACATATATATGTATATATATTATAACTATGTGTAGATGCTAAACATTCACTTTTTAAATGTTCTTTTTTCTGTATATGCAGTTATTTTTGGTTTAAATAAATTTTAACTTGTTTCAACTTATTACTACTTTTTCTCTATATTGTTAGTTTTCAAACATTATTTTTGCTTTATCTGATCTAAAACAATTCTATTAAGGCTTTGTATATTATATGTTGTAGTAATACACTAATATGGTTTCTAGCCTACTTACAACTAATTGATATTTATGGGTAAAATATATGATATTTAAAAGATTTCTAATTATGGTATTTGCTGTCCATTTTTTTTACTTTACACTAAGTGGAATATAGAGAAGAAAAATTGCGGCAGTAAAGTGGATATATAGAAATTTAAAGGTGCTATGAATCACAACAATGGAATACTAAAACGCATTCTTTTCAAAATATTTGTAAGTATATGAAAATATTGACTATTGGATTATTTTCCCGATAAGTATTTTAGCGATACATAATACTATATCTAGCGTAAAATGTTTATTATTGTATTTAAAAAATAAGGAAAGGTTGTTACATAAACTCCATATAATTAATTTCATAAAATAAATGTAATTATATGCTTTTAAAACTTACAAAGAAATTTTAATAACAGACATAAAATATTTGTAAAACAAATAAAGAAGCTGGGTATTGAGTATTCTTTTCTAGATAGATCTATATATACCAATAATGTATAATAAAGATATAATTACAATTCGATTTTTTGTTGAAATCGTTATGAATATGCAGATGTTAACTTTATTAATCTACCTATAGACGACCTATAATCTGTCAATAATCATAAATTATATATAAGCAATTATAACACTGTGTTTAAGTACTAATTAGTTGAATTTAGGCAATTAGTGTTAATTAGTTTCCTAGATGACAATAATGTTGTTATTCGCCTGTTTAATTTACACTTAGTAAGTTGTTTAAAGTAGCGCCTACTATAAGCTCTACAACAGAATTGTGTGTAACTAGTATGTCAAATAAAGGTAATAAACACGGAAAGAGGACTGTAACTTGGGAGCTTTTTTATTACTCCTTTTTGCTTACAATCTATCCTATTGGATAATAAGTAATTAGTGTGTTGAATTTTATATGCAAATAGGCATTAATAACATGCAGGAGATAACTTCCAGTGACGTCACTCCTTTAATTAAAATAATATTATAATATATATTATTAGTATTTTTATGTTATTCCTAATTGAATCTGTCTATTAGGTCACTTGGCTTGTATTTTTTTAGTCTACGCACTTCACCATTATTGTCCCAAAATAAATTTCTTGTTAGTACATTAGGGTGCATTTCGGTTCTGGCACTGTAATTTACACTAAAACGTTGGATTCCATCCCTGATTGATAGTATTGATAGTATAATTGTTGCGTTGGCAACAAACCAAGGGGCATTGGCTATAATTTGTAATACTTTATTTTGGTATATTTGGAGTATTTCCAGATTGGAATTACTAGCTGTGTCCAAATTGGCTTCAAGACTGCCTTATATATCAGCAATTTGTTCTCTAGTGTTAACTGAGATTTCCTACTAATCAGCCAATACATTTTTTGTAGTTTGATACCAAACTGTTTTCTTTTTGTAAATAAATGTTTCTTCTATGCTAGACGTCTGTCTATATGCATTCCCAAGTATTTTGTATCCTCTGCTTGACTCAGTTGTTTACCGTTTATTGTAACCGGAGAACATGTTCCCTTATTTAAAGTGTACGTTACATGAACTGATTTTTGTTCGTCAGCTTTGATTTTCCATTTGGTTAACCTCTTTTGTATGAGATCTAAATTACCCTGCAAATATTTAGAAGCAATTGTTGGACTAGTGCGTACTGCAAGCACTGCAGTATCGTCTGAATATGTGGCTACTGTGGTTCTGTTACTGGTTGGAAGATCCGATGTATATAAAATATATAGGATGGGCCCTAAAACACTCCCTTGCGGTACTCCTGATTGAATTGGGAATAATTCAGTGTATTCATTTTGATACTTTGGGAGCCCTTTTAAAAAACAGACCGCGTTTTGAATATATATAACTGCGTGTGTCTGCATTTTCAATGAAAAATATTTTTTGTAGTTTTGTGAACTATATTTTGTTAATTTGAAGCAGTGAACAGTGTGGCAAAACTTAAAGTTACGCACTTCAATCTTTACAATGTTTGTTTTATATCGGTGAAGCTAAAAGTATGTAGTTTGGAGAAAAGTTTTTGTTTGTACCATTATGTTAATTTTTTTTTAAATTTATTTTTGTGTTTATACATACACTATATTTATAATACATGATTGTAACTTATAAACAAGTGCATTCTATATTACAATCAAGAGTTGTCTATTCGATCCGCTTTTGCCAAACCTCTCGATCTAAAACCTGTTCTTTTTCTAGTCCTCTGGTTGATATCTAACCCCTTTTTTCCATGACCTCTTTGGTCTTCCACGCTTTCGCTTGCCAATCAGTTGTTGCCTGAATATATTTTTTTGTAGACACCTGTTCGAAGCATTTCAATTTTTTTCTTTCAATTCGTTAGATAACTGTTTTACTTGCTTTTGTTCGGTTCTTAACTTCTTCATTTGTCGTGTGTTGCAGTCTGGATATTCTAGCGCTCCTACGTAAGTAATCTATCTCTACAGCTAGTAGTTTTTTTTTAATTCAGCATTGGTGTTCCATACTTCAATTCCATATCCATAATTGTAGTTCCTATAAGCTTCTTTATTGAGATATTTTTATCCCACCAGATGGAATTTAGAGTTTCCACAATTTTCCTGCTTTGCTCAAATCTGTTTTTAATTTCTTGCAATCCTAAACTATCACTGTCGATTACAGCTGCAAAATGTTTAAATATGTTTACTTGCTTTATCTATACATTGTCATCAATTAAAATGTTAAAATGTACTGGTGTATTAACTGTTAAATATTTGGTCTTTTTAACACCCATTTCTTATATTCCATACATAGCCTGTTGATCATGAATTCAAGGCCAAAAGAGTCTTGCGCCAAAACCACCTTATCATCCGCAAAATTTAACGTGTACAAATGTTCGTCATTAATGAATATATCCTAGCAATGTTTAGTTTTGCAATGCCACTTTCATATAGATGTTGAACAATATTGGTAAAACACTATAGGCATATCGTAGTCCATTTGTGGGCTTTATTGGACTAGAAAGTTGTCGATTCATTTTTATGCGTAAAATACTATCTTTGTACAGTTACTTAATCATTTTTATTGTATAATTGATCACCTTCCAGTAATGCAGGGCTTCCTAAAGTTTATATCTTGGTACTGAATCATATCATTTCTCATGATCCATGAAAGCCAAGTGCGTCTTCTCTCTCACTGCTATATTTTTCTCTAAAAGTTGTTGTATTATAAACAAATTATTTACACATGATCTGCCAGGTGTGAACCCATTACGCTTGTTTCTTATCCTTTTTTTTCTCTTCTTAGAATATCTTGCAAGACTTTGCCAAAGAGTCTACTGAAAGTACTGTTAATACTTAAGCCTCTAAGGTTGTTTGGGTTTTGTTTATTTCTTTGTTTGAATATAGATTTTATAAATAATGTCCTCCGCTCTCGTGAAATTTTACATTTTTCCCAATACCTTTAGAATAGATGTACAATTCTTCATAAAAAAAATTTCTCCTCTATATTGTATCAATTCAGCTGGGATTTTTCCTGGTACGCTCAATATTCAATTTTTTCATTGTTACAACACATTTTTTTATATCTATAGTTATTTATACAAGAACTGAGTTTGTTTTATCTTGAATAGGTTCTGTATTTTTAACAAATTATGTGCGATTTTCTACTAATAATTCTTTATAATGTTTTTTACACTGATTTATAGTAATACCCCTATGAAATGAATTTGTGGCGTTAGTTTTCTTTCGTTTAATAGTCCTCCATACATCTGTCGATCTGGTCCCACACATATAACTGTTACATTAAAATTTACTAACAACAATTTGAGTTGCCGCCGTGGCGTTATTGTTACGCGTCTTGTTCTTCTGCCCGCAAACCCGATGCAAGAGAGTTTGCGTCTTGCTGAAAACTTAATAAGCTCTCAAGGGTGCAGTGCCGGTAAGTGTGCCTCAATGAAAGACACTTTAACATATGCTGACATTTTTAATCTATTTAAATAGAAGATGTTTTTTTGGGAGCACTTACAGTCATTTCAGCCTCAAGGGCTTATTGTACCCACTAATATGCACTTAAATGCTAGGACATTCACTCACACCCATGGGTTGAGCGAGACTCGAACTCGAACTGGTTGAACTATCTGAGCCACCGCGTCTCCAATAGAAGATGTTACTACAATGTTTGTTCTGTATCTACTTTTTATGTTGAATGCTTGATTTGGTAGCTCTTGCCCTTGTTTTTTCTAGATAGTGGTATAACTAGCAAATAAATTACTTAAAATACAGATATGAGTGCTTATTCAAAAGTTGAAGTTAATAAAAGTTTATTTACTTAAGGGGAAGTAACACTGTAAATGTTAAAATTCGAGGTGTTCCTTGTTTTTTTAATTAGAAAAAACCGGCTTAATCAATCATTGTGAAACTTAGTACGTTTATTATATTAGGTTAATACAATACAAAAAAAATATTATTTTTGTACGCCTTGTTTTTTTAAAGCGGCGGGTCTAAAATGGCATCGTTTTAAAATGACCCCTTTGGCGTTGACAGCTTTGGGGCAAAACGAGACGTCTAAAATCAAAAACTAAAAAATTCTTTAAATATATGTGCATAGCTATTACGTGCCGTAGGAAAATTGGAAAATTTTAATTAGAAAAAATGGCAGCTATTTGAAGAAAAAATTTTTTATCGATATTTAAGTCCACTTTTTGCATATTTGCAATTCCTATAAAAATCGCGCTCTCATTGTACGTGATACTAAAACTCTTTAAAAAAAATTTAAGCTTTAGCACGTTTCTCTAAGTGCTCCAGAACCTGTTTAAATCGAATTCTACGAAAGCACCTTTTTTACGAAAATATCGATTTGCGCAAAATCTGTGTAATATTTTTGCACAAAACAAAAAACTTGCTTTTTTTACTTGTTAAGGACTCTATTTTTTCAAAATTTCTATTGTTTTCGAAAAGATACAAGCATTAAATGAAAACCCCGATTTCAAACGGTTTTTTTGCGATAACTACCTCATTTTTGGATTTATTTTAATAAAAATAGTTTGTTTTATAGGTTTTTACAAACTCTACAACTTTTATTTGAAACTTTTTTTTATACGAAACTTATATTTTTTAAACGCGAAAAACCGTTTTTTGCCAACTTTGGGTGCCATTTTGAATAACTTCTGCAACGATCCATCTGTTTAATTTTATTTCATCGAATTTTACGGAATTTTTCCTATTTTTCCATATTTTACCTTTTAGATGGGAGTTTGGCACGTAAAAATACAATTTCCCTGGTCTATCTTCCTCGGCCAATAGTTGCCGGAAGCTTGCAGGGCTTGAAGATCTTCATGCGTGCTGGCATGTGATTTATAACTGATGGAAGATGCGCGCTAAGCGCTCCAAACCGCCAAGAGCGCTAGAATAACTCGTCAGCTTTTGGCGCTCATTTTGAATATTTCTAGTGCGAATTTTTACTTGGGAACAAAGATACATGTTCTTTGGCTGCAAAACTATTGATTTAGGCAAAACAAAAAAATCAATTTTTTGGAAAATTTACAGTTTCTCCCCCTTAAACTGATTAGAGAGATGTTAATTTACATAATTTGTACGTAGAAATTAAAATAAACTAAATTTTTTGACAAAATATTGATAAGTAATATCCAGTTTTACTAATTAACACAAACCCATAATAATCTAGTAAACAATTTACTGCGACTTCTAGAAGAAACAAAACTTTCTTTGGGGATTTAGAGGGAGCACAAAATCTGACTCGCTATCTAATTATCAATCCCTTTAATAAAAAAATTGCAACTCGTGATCTAAGGCAAAATTTTTTAAAACAAGTGGTGTTTTAATTGACAAAGCAAGGGTACACTGTCAACGGTCATTTTGTTAACAATATTGTTCGAGAGAATTAAGCACGTTAATTAGTCACCATTTACGGCAATCAGATTTTTCATATGAGGCTGCTTTACGCATTTTAAAAGATAAAGCTGGAAACGGTGTACACTGTTGGGACAGGCTAAACTATCTTTCTTCCCAATGAAACTAACAATTGAAACGAATAACCTGTGGTTTTAACAATTTTAACATCGACTGACCATCACCATTTTGCGATCTAAACTCATTAGACTTTTTTCTAGAACTAATTGAACAAACAGATTTATGTCAATAAATCTCCTACAATTCCAAGGCTAAAATAGAACATCAGACTTACTAAAAGAATGGTCGCATCTCAACAAAGTTGTGGAGGGCATTTAACCTGTATCACACTTCATAGTCAACTGCTAGGTCTGTACTTTAAACTTATATCAATAAAATTTTGATTGTTTCAATATTTTCCATTTTATACAGGAAAATCATCCTAAAGTTCAATTTGGACCACTTCTTCGATACCGTTTTCGTGGAGTAAGTAAATTTGATTAAAATTACTATCAATTATATTAGTTATAAAGGACTTTGTAAAAATAATGTCAATCTTTAAACGAAAAAAATTGATCATTATACTCTAATAAGAAGAAATGTTTGCTTTTCGTTTGTATCATCAGCCTTTAGTAATTTGTTTACTTGTTAAAAATGTTCGATAACGTTACGATTTTTGATCGTACTTGACAGACTGCGTTTCTTAGAAAAAATAAAGGCTTGTTCACACCTGGACTTATCAACTAATTGACATAATTAAAAGTAACAGTAGAAGTATTTGATATTTACTTTGCTTAGTGTATTTTCTATGTTAATCTTTCAAGTGGCATTTATTAGCTTTTGCAGTCTCCTAATATAGAAAGAAACCATCGTACCCTCTTTAGGTATGAAGTTTATTCTCCATCAGATGCAGCAGTCCTTTGTTACATAGCTCTTGTTGCTAGATAGCACTAAGTAACATTTTATATCTCAGCTGAGTTGTGTACAAATTGGTTATTGTGGAAAACGTATAAATTGAATAACACAGAATGCAAAAAGAAACTTTGGGGATGCCGTCTCTAAAATTATTTCACGCAACTAAACATAATTTATAATTTCTCAGCAGCACTTTGGAATTATAAGGACTGGAAATTTAAAAGTTACGGCCAAATGTTTTTATGTAAGGCGGTTTTGAACGTTTTGATGATTATTTTTAATTTCTTTATAATCATTAGTATATTTACTAACATGCAACAATAATGAAGATGACCATATAAAACAAATTTCAAGTATACAATTGCAAAAGATAAAAAAACACGTTAAATTTAGAGTTATTATATTATGTATATAATTTTATAGTTTAACGATTATTAAAAACTTATTGGGATAAAAGCTGTACTTACATGTACGTACAATTTTTTTAATATTATAATATAATATAATAAAGAATTCCTGATGAAAGTAGTGGTAACTAGTATTTAGATGGTGCTAGTGTTAGTGTTTATTTTGTGTGATTACCATGTAAATATAGTATATAATACTTTAAGTATGTCACATCATTATTAAAATTAGAGAAAAATATATTGACATTTCGAGGATTTGAAAACTCGGCGTTTTACCACTACATTGCTAGGTTTCTTTATTCGAAAAACAAACTTTACGTTACTAAGGTTTCTCTACTGCAACGAGTGTTATACACATATTTACACAATTTATTACAAAAGCATGTACGTATACGTACAGATCATCAACATTGTATTACTAAAATTATATTTTATTCTTATCATACACTTAGAAAATCAAGAAACTTATAACCGACGGACAGCAGGATGGATGTAGCGCTTTCCCTGTTTTATATACCGCCGTAGCCTGGAATCGTCGGGAAGGCCGTTGTCGAAAAAGTATCCATCCTGATTGTCCACGTTTACGTTTTCCAACGCTTCACCAATATTCTTTTCTGCCTCCACATTGTCGTCTTGTATGTCGTTTCCGATGCCGCCATAGTCTTCAGAGAATTCGTTGTTAGTTTTCTCATTACTAGGTGGTATTTCGTCATTGATGTATGGAATTTCCAGTTTTGAATTCCTCGCTGCAGACTTGAATATATTATCTGCTAAGACATAGCTATCTTCGTCGTCAGAATCCAAGAATGACGTAGGCTGGAATTTGTACAAAAATATACTCCTATAGAAAAAGTCACTTTCAAGATTTATTATTATTTAAATATTTATACATTAATGCGTCATTTCTTTTCATAGCGAAAATGTACGCTATTATAAGGCGATACAAAAACACGTACCTCACATTTCTTTATAGTACAGGAGTATTGGGTGCCATCTTCGCTGCACTCGCACTCATCGCAGTCAATTTTGAAGACGGAAAAGGGTTTACAGACAGTCGCCTCTGAAAGTAATTAAAAGCAGTTCAGCAAATGTAAAGTGGAAATCAATAAGAGTTAAAAATCACTACCAATAAACGTATAGATAAAAATGTATTTGGTCGTGGGAATTCTTGTGCATTGTGTAAAAAGTTTTAGTCCCGCTAGTCGCGACAAAGTTAAGTATTTCCCGCAAAACTACGTCGCTAATGAGAGATCTTTATAAACCACTTCCGCTAGCTTGGTCAAAAATGCTAACTTGGTTTGATAACAACGTTGAGCTTATCCGCACGTATGATTGCTTATCTCGCCACATGAATTTACTTGCTGCCAATTGCTTTCTAATGCGAAGTCTAGACGTGGAGTAATAACACTATCTTAAACCCGAGACATTAAATCAAACACAAAAAATAATGCCAATATATATAATGTTTTTTTTTCACGCTGGCCGATACTATATTCGACTACAAGGTACTACAAAAAAAAAATTACTTGAAAGCAGTGGTCTGTTATTTTGACGAATCGGTGCCAAAAATGTTTATGTTTAAAAGAATTCTTAGAAGTCGATGCCCTCTTTGATAGTTCTGAAGGCTTATATCATAGTACTTCGAAAAAAAGGTGGAAAGCTTAGTAAAAGTTACTTGCTTGAAATCTAGCGATATAAGTTTGAAAGACATGTCAAGAAGTTTGCTATCAGATTCTGATTACTAAAACCCGTCTAGCAGCTATGGTAATTTGACTACCACAATAGTCTGCTGGTTTAAAAATTAGCAGCAGTAATGGATTATTTCATACAAAAAATAAAATATCTGCAATAAATAGGCTTTGAAAAATAACAGATCTTTGTATTTTTTTGAAAGAATCATTAATTGCAAGAAAAAAATTAAAAAGTGGTTTCCTAACATAAAGTCGCGTAATAGGATAAAAAGCTGTATGCTCTATAAATGAAAAAAAAATTAGTACTAATAAAAAATAGCTGCAACTAATGCTCTTATCCTAATACGTCACTAGAAAAATTCTAATTATATTATTATCTATATTATTAAATTGCCAAGAAAAAACACACGCTGTGAATCGCGTGTGAAGAAGCGACCGATTTTAATGGTTGAGGGCTTTTTGGATTCGCCTTGAAGAGTCGGGGAGGGAGTTACAGTTTTGAATGCGGTCTGAATTAACTATAGTCAGATAATGGCAGAAGCAGGGTGATCTTTTGACTTATTGCGAGGGAAGCGCGTGCAAAATGGCGGCAAGCGCATGACATCTGGTCGATTTAATTTTATTTGCAACATTTTAATCAATGCCGTGTCATTTTCCAGCTAAAAATAAACAACTAAATAAAAACAAGTGTTGAGTGGAATGCGTTAAGTTAAGGTGTAATACTACCTTGTAATTTTTTCTCTCTCTATTTTTTTACTGGCTAAAACGCTTCTTTAACTATTAAAAAATGATATTTAAAATCTGCATATGTGGAAAAATTTTTTAGATGGTCGAAAAAGTCGATTTTTTTTACTCAAGTCATGGGATCGATTTTCAGGTAATTTGAGAGCGAGCTTCCAATGATCGGTTTTTAAATTTTGAATTTATTTGGCGACTAATGTATTACGAACTGTCGGTACTTATTAATCTTTTAAAATTGACCACTAAATGTCTCCAGTACTTACTCATTTTCAATGAAGGTAAACAACAAATTTCCTTAAAATTTTAACACTGGAAGCTTTGAACGCGTTTTTCTTAAAACCACATTTTTGAGTCGGGCGACTAATTAGCGCCTTAAATTTTCAATCGATCAACTCCAAATTTTAACTGTAGCTTTATAGTGACATTTTCTAGTGAATTACGTAGCATTTTTCGATTGACAAAAATTTAACGATTTTATGACAGATTTTCTCTAAAAAAATAACTTTTTTCAATTTGACACAATTTTTGTAAAAATTAATATTTTTCAAATCCTTACGCATTTCACTAGCTTTTTACATCTACTTTGAAAATTTTTTAAATTTTTTGTTCTACATTAAAAATTACGACCTTCAGGTGGTCACTTGCAGATAAAGAGGAGTTTCTATGTATCAGCCATAGCATCCCCATTTGGTTTTAAAATAATTTAATTTTTTTATATACTTTAAGAGTTATATTAGCATGTATGAAAAACCGAAATAAAAAATATCATTTCATTTTTCTATATTCATTGTAGAAAATGACCCTTGATTTCATGCACACAAGGTAGAATTACCCCTTTTAATAAATTGTTTAATTTTAAATAGGACGCAATTTGCGTCGCACTCTGTTTCTTGTATGCATAAAATAAGTAAATAAATAATACTGTATTGTTTCTGTTTGATTTATGCAAATTTACTTAATTATCTATGTATTTTTAAATTGTTATTTTTAAAAACATTTTATTTTTTATGGAATAAATAGTCTATTAAAATTGATAATGATTACGGCCTAGAGTAGTAAACTGTTTTATTTTTCAATAAAATTTATTTCTGAAAACCGCCAAAAAAAGAATAAGCACCAATAAACTATTTTATTAATAAAGTTTTATGTTATATCTCTTTTAAGTAAAATTTTTCAATTTCGAAAGTAACTAGAAAATATAATATTAAATGTGGGACGTTAATAAATCAAATTATTTCTTATACACGAATTAATCATTTGGTTGCTATTTTAGCCAAAAAAATTAAAGAACAAATACAGCTAAGGTAGAAATAAACAGCATTAAGCAGATTAAACAAATTAAACAAAGAGGTAATGAGAAAATAAGGAGCTTGAGTAAAATTAAACAAGGCAACAAACAGAAAAATTGAAAATAGTTGATATATGCAAGATATACTCCTAGTCTATTTCACACGAGTGAAACTATTCTTAAAATTATGTTTGATTGCCTACCTACATCTTTGCATGATTTATTGTAAACGAACAAATTGAGTTCGCTACAATTCCCTACAGCATTTTCCCGCTATTTTAACATGGTAAGTACCAGTCTGCAAATCTTATTTTAAGCCCTAAAATTTGACATTTAAAAACATAAATTAAATTATTGAAAGAACAATAATATTATTTTTTCAAAACTAAATTCAAAAGAAAGTTTGTTAAATTTATTAGAGAACTGTAAACAATCAACTTGTGCACCTTGTGAAAATTGTAATGCATTTTCTTTACTGCTTTTTCGGCTAATGACTATTTCCAGCTGGTTATTTAAGAAGCTTTTAATTCCTTCTTTTAGTTCTAAGGTGTTGTTTATATCTATAACCAAGCCATAGATTACATTATTTTCCCTTCGCTTTTTTTCTATTACTTTCAGCATATTTTCCATTTTTTGTAATTTGTCTCTTATTTTCTCAGTGCTTGAAGAAAATTTTAGTTTTAGAAGTTTATCGTTAAATTTTCCTTGTTGCATTTCATCTCTAACTTCTTTTATAATTTCTTTTTACTCTATCTTCATACCATGTTGGTCTTTGTACATCTCCTTCACTATATCTAATATTTGTCCAATTTTCCTTTGGTTGCCTCCTTTGTTGTTTTTTTTGTGGGTGATGTTTTTGTAGATCTTCCAGAAACCTCAAGATTTTCCAC
The DNA here is from genome assembly GCA_036346155.1 of Sinelater perroti. Taxonomy (NCBI): domain Eukaryota; kingdom Metazoa; phylum Arthropoda; class Insecta; order Coleoptera; family Elateridae; genus Sinelater; species Sinelater perroti. The sequence goes on along the minus strand of JARFIY010000303.1, from coordinate 1,201,853 downwards.
ACTTTTTTCCTTTTAGTCTCGTTCGTTGTATATTTATCGCTATCTTGTTCTACCATTACATACAGTTTACTAATTGGTTTTTAATAATTCGATTCCGGTTCTGTTCTGTTACCAGCATTATTAAAGGCTATCTATCTGTACATTTTTATTTATCACACTGTGTAAGAAGTAACGGCTAGTCATTTCGTCGAACCCTTGTTTTAACTGTGTGTAACTTTTTTAAATGCGATTAATTGATTTTGTTCTTGTTTTTCATTACTTATTTGTATTTAATTTAGTGTTGGAATTTTCTACCGCCAGAGTGCTCCAGTGGTTGAGGCGCGAGCTGCGATGCGGACGGACTCAGGTTCAATTCCCGGTGCTCTCTGATGCCTGGCGGGTGGCCTACTCAGTCACTATAAATAATTGAGTACCTGCGTTCACTCGAACAAGAGGTAATAATGGCGGTCGTCTAAGGCGCGGTGCTTGCCACATTGACTCGCACCAGAGATGGTACGTAACGACCGGGCACAGTGAGCGAACATATGAGAGCCTTAACCTCTCAGTTTGCAGGCCGTGCTCCCACGCGGAGTGTTAGAACCGTGCCATTATTGGAATTTTCTAAATATTCATTTTCACATTATTTATGCCAGTCTGATTTTATGCTTTATTGTAATTTGAGTTGTAAAGTGTGTTGCCTATCCATAAGTGATGAATGTGCCTTATTTTTATTATCGTTATTATCAAGTTGGCTTATATGCAATTTTTATCCTTATTTTTAGCATCCCTTAATCTCTCATTTTACTAATAATTAAAACATTAACCATTGTTGCACTTATTTTCGTTCTTTTTTTAACTTTCCTTATTGCCCATTTATTCTGCTTTCATTCCTACATTTTATTTATGTATTTATTAACTTGACACGGTCCAGAAGGACTTTTGTTATCGGAGTTTTAAAATACTGATTGGTATATATTTTCCGAGATTTTATTACCTCCTATATTATTAAAATAAGAAGGTCACTTTGTAGATTTAAAATAAAATTTTTACACAAAAATAAAGAACACCATTAAATAATAAAAAATAGAAGTTGTTATTACAATGGAAAAACCAAATATTGATAGAAAAAGAATTATTGAGTTTACTGATGCCGAATGAAAAGTTTTTGAAAAACAACAAGAAATATCCAATGTATAAATATTTAATATCGTATAATAATAAAAGTAAAAATCTAGAACAACACTAGCCTGTATATAATACATAATCTACTCTATAAAACTGCAAAAATGAAACTAACATTGCAACTTCTCCTACAGTTATGAGCTTTAAACTTTAAACCGAACATCGCATAAAGGTTTTAGGTTTTCCATTTGGGCCACGGTTGAGTTGTTATAGGTCAAAACATAAATTATCGTAAAATGATTTGACAGTTTGCACCAATTGTCAATTTTTACATTTAGTAGGCGCGTGCCTGCTTTGATTTATGTAGCCCGTTTTTGGGACGGGTCTGCCGTTAGGAGGCGCATGTAATTTTTATGTAACTGTAAGATTCAAATGTAGTCTATAATTAAGTTTAAGAGCCTTATACTCATTTTAATACTCAAACAAATGAAATAAAGAGTTACAAATAAAAGATTTAATAAATCTACATCTGATAAATTTTTATTTTTAAAATACTAGATAATTGACATTAAGCGAGGATATTAAAAAAACTTTTTTGATTTTCCTAGTTGTTTGTTGTTAATTTATTTGTTTTTTATGATCAATTTAAATATTTTTTTGCTAGGATTTATAGTTGTTTGCTACCCATCGATGAATCAGCATCTCTCTGCGGACAATAATGTAGTAAACAAGATAAGACAGATAAGGAACGAGACAATTAGTTATTAATAATCCGGACATGAAAGCGTTAAATTTTAGTTATATTAAACTTATTTGATCTTAATAAATATGACTCATAAACAATGTATTTTCCACATAGGCGGGGGTGGAAGGTGACAGAAATCTTTGCAGCTCAACTTAATTTTCGTAGCGTTGGTCGTGCTAAATAAGGTCTTCCATTGTTGTGAAGAAATGTCAGCCCACATCTATTAAACAAATGTGGCTGCTTTAAATGCAATTTCTCATGCATATTGTCTACTATTATGCTGTAAGGTTTTGCTGTGATTGTTTAGTCAGATTGAAAAAAGAAATAGTTACCAAGACCTTAATGAAATGCTTGCATGGTTTTTAGATGTTCAACATTTGTCCGCTTCGTTTACGATTGTCGTACATAATTCACTAAAAAACTGTATCGTTCTTTGGCGACAGCAATCATGGCTCAATATTTGCTAAATTTCTTTCGCTACAACTGATACATTAATTCAATTTTGAAGTTAAAAATAAAAATACTTGAATATCTTTTGCAACGGCCTATTTCACTGCTGCGATATATTTTGAGGTGTCCAAACGCTATGAGCTTTACCTGTCGATTTCCATTTGAACGCTACACCACTCCATCGGAATTTGTGTAGCCACAACATTATGACCTTTTACCTAGTCCTAAATATCTATAGCCGCTGCTCCATTTTAAAAATAAGTCTTACGTACAAATGCACAGTATTCACTACTGTACGTCATAATGAGCACTAAAATGGCATGTCTTGTACTGTTCAACGATGTACGATTCTCATGCCATCTATCAGTACATTGCGTGTAACGGTCAGTTTATAAATGGAAGATCATTTTGCCGAACCCTGTAGATGATTAAAAGATGTGGATTGATGATAATGTGAGGCATTAGGTAGCATAACTGACTACAAAAATTAACAGAGCTGGACTATGACATTATTTCTCCTCAGTCTCATTTATATGTCATTTCTTCAAGAGACTTTCAGCTTTTGTTTGATACAAACATTCGATATCAATGGTTGATATTTTATAGAATAAATGCTTTTTTGTGGAAAATTACATCCTTTCATTTTCTGCTCTGATTTTTTGTATTAGCAATCAGAATGTAAAAATAATTATATAGGCAAATTTTATGTACGAATAATCAAAAGTTATAGGGGGAAAACGCCCACTAGTGGCACCCCTATTTAAACCAGTTACATCTGTTGGCCACTTTTATCGGAGTCTTCTAGTAACAGGTTCTTCAACTAATGGGTCAACTATTGCGTTGGTATGATTTGATAAACTGTTACCATGCTTTACTGCTTTTGTTTTGAGAATTTCTGTCTCATATGGAATGTTCAAGTCAAGGCACAAACCATGGGGCATCAGAGATTATACAAAGGGTTTTGGACTAAAAAAAGTTGTATCCTATTAATTGTTGATTTACTAGTACAGCCTTAGTTCTCGTATCAGTAGGATCAGATAGGATAAATTATGCTCTTGTGTAGTAATTGTTTATTTTTGAAGTGTAAGTGCTAAGTTTTGTTCCAGAGACCAATACAAATTCTTCAGTTGTAAGTCTATTTCTATGCATTTTTTGGCCATATGCGTCTTTCATACCCTTCGTCGGAAGTCTTGCAGTTGCAAATATTTAACTTCTTCCATTGATAAATTTGTGTGTTGCTAAGAGTAACTGGAGGGTATGTGCAATGTTTTCTTATAAACGTAATATGAACTGATTAATCTTAATTAGTTTTTGCTTTTCAATGTGTTAAGCATGTTTCTAAAAGAATGCGATGTTTTCGAAGTAGTTCTGATCCTATGGTTGGATTTTATTTATACGAAAAAATTACTGTGTCTTCTGCGAAGGTAGGCCAGGGTTATTTGTGCTGTTACTAGTAGACCGTACGTGTATGGCGGGTACATAAAGGTTTGCATACTCTACCTTGAGAGATATCTGCATAAACTCTTCTTATCTGAAAGGTTTGATTGCTACATTGGGTTTAAAATAAACAACTTTCATATATGAATAGAAGAGTAAATAGTACTAATATGGCAAAAAAGTCTTCATCTTGTAAAATAAGCGTTATAAAATGCATTGCGTACATTTAGGAAAATTGTACTGTAATATGTTTTAGCTTCAAATGGTTCATGTATTGTGTTTGTTAATTCGGTAACGTTGGATGGTTGAGTGTTTTGATCAAAGTCAAATTAGTATTCAGGTAGCTTTGCATTTTGGAGATCACTTTCATTTATATTTCTCTTGGTTTGAGGATTAAAATGATTTGTGTGAATTTCAGCAATAGTAGCCAATAAAAACGGTAAATTCCATTACACAGAAATGGAAGGTAGATGTTTTAAGATATTGCCTGTCATGAGTGATTTATTGTTTATCTGAGTTTCAGTTTTGTGAATAGTTCCGTATTGGAAGCAATAGCTGTAATGGAGTTTCTACGTAGTGCTCGTTCTCTCGATTGAGCTCATTAGAATTTGGTTCAAAGGTGACTTCTAAATGGTGAGCAAAGTCCTAAGCTTTGTCTTTATCAGTCTTCTCCTAAGTACCGGCTTTATCATGTAGTATATGTTCTTTGAGACACTTGAGTTCTTTAGTAGTTTTCTAAATTCAGTGATTGTAAACAGAAAGTGAATTTTTATGTAGTCGAAAAGTTTTATTGCGAATTTATTGTGACCTATGTTTTACCTTGTTATTCGATTTATTAAATTTAGTTTTGTCAGTTAAATTATGGCTGTATTATCATTTTTTACTAATTCCTTAATTTATGTAGGAATATTGAAAAAAATGGCTTTAAGCTTAAGCGATTGCGGTGTTGGATTCCGTTCTGCTTCCTGTATGGTTGTTAATAAATGATTTTTAACATAGAGCCAGTTAATTAAGAGCGTGTATTGCCCTAATTCTTTCGTGAGTCGATAGAGAGAACCTTTGTCCCCGATGCTTTGTCACAGAAGATTCAGTTGGCATCGAATTTTTCCTAGAGAAACGCGTAAAGTACCATGAGTACCGTGTACGTATCGCGCTACGAGATTGTGTTCCTCTGTACCCACCCGAAAGGTTTGAAAATGTCTCATGCAACGGCTGCTAAGTACATAAGCAAGTCGAAAACATTCGTTAGCAAGTGAGTGCAACGATATAAAGAGTCAAAAATAATCGATGACTTGGCGAATCGTGGCTCGATAGGCAAAGTGTCCCCTAAAGTCAAAAAACAGATCGTAAACTTGTTTTCGCGGAACCCGGGCTTAACATTGCGTCAAGGAGCGGCAAAATTAAAACAGAAAAGTGTAGATATATCGTACGTAGCTATTCGAGCTCATCTCTGTGCGCATAATATCAAATTACGTAGTTCAGTGAAGAAACATTTGTTAGGTGAAAATCATGTGACGAAGCGACTTGCTTGGGCAAAGGACAATATCAACCGAGATCGGAGTAATGTAATTGTTACGAACCCAGCTTTTGTTTGGGGATATGTTAAACCTCAACTAACAGACTGGTACAATGGATCGTTAAACACCCAGTAAAAGTGCATCTTTAGGGCTGCTTCTCAAAACTGGGTTTCGTAACGTTGCATTTGTTTACGCACAACTTAAATACTCCGGAAATGCTCGAGGTTTATAAGAAATATTTGTTACCGACTACCAAATGTTAATTCATCAAGAAAAACGAGGACTAGATCCTGCATGAAGGCGACGACCCCAAACAGCGCAGCAAGCTTTGCATCAAGTAGAAGAAGCAGTCTGTCATCGTTGTAAATCCGATTGAGAATGTGTAAGTATATTTCAAGCACACGCTTTGTAGAAGGAAAGTGTTCAGTTTGAAGCAGTTAACACGAGAAATCCGTCGCATTTGGAGGTCTCTCCTGAATGAATACGCCATCAATTTGGTCTAAAGTATGCCTCAAAGATGCCAGACAATTATCGACACCGGTGATAACTGGACACATTATTGATACAATAGTATCTTTGTTTTAATGAAGTGTAACGTACCCATGTACTTGAAAATGTTTTTAAATAATTTTTCTCTGCATTAACCCGAACACGCTCTTATTTAACTGACTGTACTCTAGAACATCGTTTGTTTTCAATCGTAAGTTTAAGTTTAAATTTTTATTGGCATAATTTTGAAATGTTTTCTAGTTAGTTTTTGTATTGATGAGAGTAGGTTCAGATTATTTATAATTGGAGATATCTGCATAATTTGTGACAAAGAAATCTTATACTTCCAGAATTTTGTTGAAATTCGAAAGCCAGTATATCGAGCTGTCCTTCTACAAAAAGTTGTAATTATTATCTATCATAAGTTTATATAGTTCCCTTCTATTGGCATTATAGTCACTACCTGTTGGAAACCTGTTTTAGAGCATCCGTCTATTTTATATTAAGATGTGGTGGACAATAAAGAGCTGATAGCACTGATAGCTGGTAGTTTCTTTATTTGTATTATACTCTTTTACGTTGCTCTACGTAGTAAATTAAATAATGAGGTAGTATTAGATGAGAACATAAAGTAACACGAGTTTAGAAAATTAAAAAAATTTCTGTATTGTTAAGATGTTGACAAATTTTAACTTTAAGTTTTTTCTGATGAAGACCGTTGGCGTTTCATACAGCATTTTTATATAATATAATTTAGCTAGAATTTTTGTTAATCATTGAATTATAATGATATTTTGAATTTGTTGAGAATTGTTTTAGGCTACAATCTTCAGTGGACTGGAGTGGGTTCTGTATCATTTCTGTATAGAATGGACATTGACATGATATTTTATTGGGGATGGGTTGGTTATTTTGATGTCTCAAAGGTGAAAAATTTTGTTTTGTTAGGATAAAGGTCCTGTTTTGCTTATTGGGTTGATATTTCTTTTGTAGTGCTTCATAAATTATCCATCCCTTGCAATTTTTAACTAATTTTTGTATTATGTAGTTATACACATTTGATACATGCGAATGGCCTATTGCAGTAGCTCTTTGTATGTCTATAATTTTGACATTGGCTACATTAAATAATAACTTTGTTCAGTTTTGAAAGTTGTAAACAAACATGTTTATGTTGAGCATACGTTGTATCTTTCTTTGTTTTTTACAATTGACTTAAAGTCTACAAACAATATTGAGAGAGGATTCTTGGTCTATTTATGTTTTAGGTTCATAATGTTACGTACTGTATGGCATGTTATTTTAAGAGCTTCTTTTATTTGGTCTGTTGGAGTAGCATGATGTACATGTTTCAAAACAACTCTGTATGGCCGATGTTCTTTGCTCTGGTATGTGTGATATATAATCTCGTTTATTTACATATAGTTGGTTATTCTGCGATGTGTAGGGGGTGATTGTCCTTTTGGTTGGGTGTGGCTCTTCTTCAGTAAATTTTCTGTTATTTTCGTGTAAACTATAACGCCACATAGTAAGATAATCGATGATTTGGATAGGGCTGTTGCATGCTATTCTTTATTAATTTCTATATTTGATCTTTTTTCATTATTTAAGCTTACGTATCGATTATCTTGTACAATTTCTGACTTCCTTATTAATTCTAGGCTCCATTAATTATTACGTTTGTTATTTTTAACTTATTGACAGCTAATATCGGGGTTAACTTCCAGTGCTTGTTCCTCATCATTTTAATATTGAAACGCTCGAACTTTTCTCATTATATGAAATGCAGACTACCTAATATTTTTTGCCTATTTAGTGGTATAATTAAACTGTTACTACTACCGTGATCTAATCCAATTTAGAAAATCACTATAATGTCTTGGGATTTATCGTAAACGCAAAACTTTTTTAACTTTGTATTTGGAAAATGAGGGTACTTATCGTTGCACTCCTCTAGAAATTTCTTGTTGATTAGAAAAATCTTCAGTACTTTTATTATCTTTGATCAAAAATAAGGTAAAGTTGAATGGCAAGATTAAGCTTGTATAGAGAATGTCCTAATTTCTCTGGTTGTAATTAAATAAGTGATACAATCGACAACTAAAAGAAACCTGCCATGTTTTCTGCCGTTAAGTAATACGATACGTAATTTAAAAATATATAAATATACCTATAGAATGGAGAGACTGACCCTCAACAAAAAGATCCATTCTTCTAATCAATGATAGATGTCCATATCTTCAACCAAGATTATAAGAATGGGCGAGGCCCATTTTCATTTGTCTTGACATAAATTTATGATAGAGTTTTTCAACTGTATAGTTACTAGAAAAATATTTTTAGAGTAGCTTTACTTCAAATTCCTTTGGATAAGGATTTAATTTGGTCCAAGTATGTGCAGAGACAAATTATGTTTAATTTAAAGTACACAACGCGTAAATAATAGAATATGAGTATGGGAAAGGTTTATGATAGTAGTATAGAAATATAAAAAATGCTATATAAAGATTTATATTCTTTTGACACATTTTTGAAACGTATTTCAACAGGTAATAAAAATGGGTTTTGTACCTACTATACAATGTAGTATACTGCTGACAATAGTAGAAGAAGGAAAGCTACTTTTTAATCAAAGGAGTCAAGAAATTATCATATTTCTATGTATAATCCTACTTTATACCCATGATTAATATTTAAACGATGCGAATTACAGATAACATTTTTATAAGAGAGTACTTTTTATTTTTGCTAAAATTAATCATTAATTCTGGACAATGCAGCATAATTGCAATCGCTTCATTATTTCAAAGTTCATGATTTGTTGTTGTATAATAAAATAATGGATAATAATGGAGAAAATGTTGATGTTTAACGACTTTACTATTTATTTTTAAATAATTGTTGATTCTGAACCACCGTGGACTTTTTTTAGGAATATTAAACTATAAATAGTAAATAACAATTGTTATCCTTTAATAATGATTATTTGTTATTCACTGGATTTCCCACAAATATAAGCTGACAGAAAACTATACTAATTTTCAGTTTACTACAATCAATGTAGCGATTAGGGCTATTATCGCTGTGGGTGTACTGTTCTATGAAAAGACACCCACACCAATCATTTCTATTAATGTCAGCAAGTGATAACAGAATTAGCCTGTCGTGCGTACTTCTAATTGGTTCATGGCGGTACGTATACGACAAACCAATATCTGTCTGCCTCTCTGCACGTGTCTGGTCGCTAAAAGGTTTTGGGGTCGCGGTGATAGTAGGTCCTGCTGATTGAGATACTCCGTACCGGATGTTTGCTGCAACGCGAAATATATTGCGCTGTGCGCAGCCGGTGCATCTGAACTCTTCAAAAAATGCAAATGAACATTATTATAAGTTTCTTGTGCGTTTCGGTGCTGCCTACTTTTTATCCGCGCCTAAAATCATGAATGGACGTTGCTCTGGTGATACTGCGGTTCTAAAAATATAGTTATCGGCTGAAGGGACGTGCCGAATTCGCTTAATCGCACAACCTTCAACTTATTTACTACGAACTATCTTTCAAAGTCAAACATTTGTAAATTTGTCCAAACAAAAAGATTAGGCCTATTTAACTGTTGAACTAATATGCGTTATACAATATTTATAAGTATCATATAAGTTTTTTGTTCCTGTTAATGATGCATAATATTAGCAAAACTTTGCAAGTGTAGAATTAGCTTTTAAGATGCATGATCCATTAACTACTGCAAATTTTATTAAAAATTAGTGGAAGTATAAATTTAAAAAAAGCATTATAAGGTCAGTAGAACACAAGATCAGTACAGACTTGATGGTTCCTCAATAGACTAATTGTTTTTTTTAAATTAACATAAAAATCTATGTTTTGAGTAATTAGTGCAATGTTGTATGAATTAAATAGAAAATACAACATATATCTTTTAATTTTTTTACTGACGATTTTTATTTGGGAAACAAATAAGGAAAATTGCGCCTTATATTTGATACTTTTATACATTATAATGGATATTCAATTTTTAAGTAATACCTAAACACTAAATTAATGATACAAAGTTAAAAAGTACAGCATGCTAAAGAGTAATCAGAAATAGATAGAAAGTTTAGAAATTTAAAATGAGAATATGATTTGTACCGAAAACGATGAATACATTTCAAACATTCACCATGGCTTAATGCAAGATGATAAAAGATCTGTGATATAGAATTTTAAGAAATACTATATCATCAAACGTGTAATTTTTTTGTACGATTTTAAAACAATTGCAATATCTATAAGTTTTCAATTTTAAAGTATTTATGCATCATTTCCATTGTTACAAAACATTTACAGTCTGGTATTTTTGTTTGTTTCAACAATATGTAATACATTAAAAGAAGTGAAAAATTTTTATCCATTACAAAAAATATAAAAAAAGAAAAAGTGCAATGTTGTAAAACTTTTATGGCAAAATGTGAAACGAAAAATAAAAATCTGGTGTGAACATCACACGACTTTCCTTGTCCTATTATTTGGGTAATTCTGGCAAAAATCCTGGGCTTCAATTTTTTTTTTCGAGTTCCTATGTTAATAAATTTTACTTTAAATTCATGTTTCTCTCGTGATAACAAATCATTTTTATTCTCATGAATTTTTTGTATCTTCAACCGTTTAGATTCGCGACCGCTTTGTGACCGATTTTGCGACCTTGCGACCAAACGACTCGGCCGATTTTTACCAAAAGTTTCGCACTGCGTCCCCTACCTACAGCTAACTTGCATACAATTTCAAGTCTGTAGCTCTCACGGTTCTCGAGATATCCTGTTTACTGACAGACCGACAGATAGATATACACACACAAGAACCAATGGCCCAAACCAACTTTTTTGGTGTCCTGGGGCTATAATTCGTCCAGAAATGTGAAAAACTGGGTAGGTCAAATTTCCGCCGATTACATTACTTTCCTTATTATAGGATAAGGAAAGTAAAAATGATTGCGTATTTTGAAATATAATGTAAAGCCAAAATCAAGATTTTCAAAAAAAAAAATTTAAATTACAGACATACAAAAAAAGAGATTATTTAAACCAGTGGTTTTCAAAGTGCGTGTTACAGCCTCAGGGGGTTTGCATTGCTGAAAAAATAAAATAAAGATAATACTCTGTAATAGGTGTATAAATAAGTTCTCAGCTTTTATCTGCAAAATTAAAGTTTTATTTAAAAGCAAAAAAAAGCTTAAGTATCAAAGTATTCTCCGTTGGCATCGAGGACCTTTCGCCATCTTTCGGGTAGCTTGCGAATTCCCTGGTGATAGAAGCTCACCGGCTTCGAGACGATAAAGTTATCGATGCATTTTTGGACTTCTTCTGTTTTGAAGTGCGTATCAGCCAAGTGATGCTGTAACGACCGGAATAAATGATAATCCGAAGGGGCCATGTTTGGGCTATACGCCGCATGTGGGAGAAGTTCCCAGCCTAACGCGTCTGCAGCTCATCCGTGTCAAATGTTTGAGGGCGTCCAGCGGGTGGTTGATCTTCAAGACTAAACCCTCCTCAGGGAAATCTTTGGTACCACTTTTGCACGTTGCATGACTTACAGAATTTTCACCATACGCAGCACAAATCATTTCGGTGGCTTCAGCAGTGTTTTTCTTGAAACGCGAAGTGGATAGAAAATCGAATATGCTCTTTTGTGATTGCCATCGTGAACACAGCTGATTATTGAGGAGATGTGCATCAAACGCCAAATCGCATGATGTTTCGAAAGACAAAAATGTCATTGCTTTAAAACCGCAAGAGGGCGGACTAATACGTTACATTTAAACGGTGATTTGCGTCCTGTGAAATCTAAAGCTGAGAACTTATTTATACACCTACTATATTGTAATGTACAGAAGAATTTATCAATCTAAAATAATCCCTATATTTATATATCGCATATATACATCATAAATTCAGTAACATAAACATTACCACTTTTTCACTTTCCCGAGTATAAAAAAACATTAATAATATTAAAAAAAGCATAAAAACAACCTACAAAGTAAATAATTATTAACTTGTCTATTCTCCAAAATTCCTCTTTGGAAGTTTCTCACATCTCGATTCAGTGTTTCGTTATACACACGTACACAATGATAATATTTTTAAGTACGGCTGATTCTGTACTTTTATGATGTCAGTCATAGATGAGACATTTTTTTAGGTAAATAGTGCAAATTTTCAATGACATGCTCAGAATTTATCATAATATACTTAACTAAAGTTAGCTGGACAGTTTAGTGAATTAAAATGCGGCTTTCGAAGCGAAACTCCAGGTTCAATTTTCGATCGATTTTACCAAACGCTGCAAAAATCTGTGATTAACATAAGTTGCTGAAGTACAGCGATAGGCCTAATCTAAAGTCTCATTAGTTTTTTAATATACTGAATTGAATCAAACAGAGAATTGGAAAATGGGTTTATATGTTCTGATTTGTTATCTTGCTAAATACTATCTATATATATATATATATATATATATATATATATATATATATATATATATATATATATGTATAACTAATTTTTCACTTTTTTTTTAAATACGAATTTATTTTTTTTTTACTGGAACTTACAACCTTCATCACACACAATCTATAAGTAGTCAAATATTCTTTACCTTTATTTACATATATTCTAATTCAAGAGCTGCTTTTGGTATAAGAAATGGTGCAGCCACATAGCAATTGCCATTATTTCTTGTAATTTGTTGATAAAACCAAATTGAAGTTCTGCCATAGCTTTTGCGCCATTAGTTCATATAGCAACGTATTCGGCTCATTCAAAATTGTACCTTTTAATACTCTTTATAAAAACACCAAACAAAAATTTTTCTATTGGCCTCTGTGTACAAAATAAAATATTTTTTAAAATACCATATTCTGTATCGTATCTTACAAATGTTAGTAATTGGGTACAGTTAGAACTACTTGTACATTCATCCATCTGTAATGAGCAGTAGTTTACTAGAGAGAGAGGTATTGTTCTTAACGTTACGGCTTTTTCTTCATTAAGATTATTTGCACCATTGTAGCAACTGCTGGTAAATCAGATCTTGGCAGTTGTATGTAACTTACTGGTCTTTGCAAATCGAAATGCAACTCGATAACTCACCAGCCCCTCATTGAGGGAGTTCAGCTCTCAAAGAATTCCACAGGCTTGTATTTTTTGTCTAAATTGATTTAAATATCATAGTAAATTTAATGGCTTTATACTGTCCTTTGGCTTTGTATGTGGTTCTCATATTTAATTAGTATAACTCATAATCTAGTGTTAAATATTTAATATCACGTTCAGTAGTCAGTAACTTAAAAAAAGTTTTAAAATGTTGCCTCATGGAGCTAACAGAAATCTTCAGAAGGCTCCGGTGTCAACTAGCACTCTATTAAATTTGTAAACAGTTTAGGAAATATAAAGAAAGAAATTGCGCTATTTAAAGAAAAGTGGTGCAAGTAACAAGAGACCGGGGGAAGTGAGACGATAACAATTTTTTTATATAAAGAACCCCAGTTTTATCTATAGAAATTAAAAACAAATACAAAAAACTAACTTTAAATAAATAAAAGCAGATTTTTAAAATAGAAAATAAAGTTAACCAAAAAAAAAGTTAAGTAGACGTAAATAAGCTATTTTATTAAAACAGATAAATTTATGTAAACCATTCATTTGAATTGAAAAACAACAAAATGAAAAACATATAGGAGCGTGTTATTTGTGTTTCTCATAATTTCCAAACTCAAATATGTCTAAGTGATTCGTTAGTCAAAGATATGAATTTCCTCAATTGGCCTTTTTATTAATATGCACAATAAATTCTGTTTGTGCTTGATGTGCTTTTGAGAAAACTCCAATTTTTCTGTAAAAGTACTTGAGTTTATAATAAAGGGATATTAACTCTATTGAATCTAATTAAATGCTAATGAAAAAGTTACTTTTTCGTTGAGTCTTGAATTTTAGGTTAAATCTTAAGTTTAATGACATAATATTTTATATTACACCTCCTAAAGTAGTGCATTACTTATTTTAAAATTGGGTATTTAGCATTTTCTTCTTTGTTTTTCTGAGGGTGAGACGAAGACACTACTAACTAACAAATATCTTAAAGAGGTTACTAAGTGCATAATATTTAAAATTAATTTTAATAAAGTCAAACACTTCAACGCACGAAGAAAAAAATTGTTACAGAAACAAGCTTTTAGTTAAACTTGAGCAAGTGTTATTATAAAAATACATTTATTAATTATTATAAATAAATGCTGTTTGAATCAATTAAAAAAGATTTAAAAAATTTCATTTTTTAAATATTTATACTAATTGTTTGGATTATTTAATTGCAACATTTACAAAAATTTAAGTAACAGAAGAAGCAAAATTGATGGTAATAATTAGTTAAAATACAAAACGTGATTTAAAGTTATTAAATGCAGACGCATGCAATTTCTTAAAAATTTTGTATTACTAAAAGTGCAATAGCCAATTGCAGGTTCCCTGGTTACTTACCCACGTCCGTTTCGTAGAACGTGAAAGCTAGAGCCAACAGCGCCAGTCCCACAAAATTCATCTTGAACACACTTCTGGCTTGGCCGCACTACGCAACCACTTCCTTTTGTGGGGATTTATATCGCCGTCCAAAGGAAACGCTAGGCAAATTTGCATCAAAAAGTTATCCGCAATCACGCACTGATATGCATTGTTTGAAGTGGCGTGGCGCTTCCACCGGGACACCACCGACTCGGAAGATGGGGCGCACATTGGGCAGCTGCTGAGATACTGCTTGGTTTAAAATAACTGCAGTTGGAGTAAATTTAGGATTCCGGGCGGTTTGCGGGACACGGCCGTCGGCATTGTGCGGCAAACGGCTATTTCGGTTTTGCGACAAAGGTGAATTGCTAAGAACACGGGGGTCTAAGGTTTATTTTAATCTGGCGCCATCAGTTACATTCTAGTGCGCTGATACAAATCTACAGTTTTATTGGTTGGATCAGTGGTTCTCCAAACCGTTGCCAGCTAACAGCATGGTTGTTGAGTCGATGGGTTTCGGAACGGTGGTGCACTGCGAAAAGGCGCTGTGCTTAACTGCGTCCAGCTCCTTCTTCGAAATCCAGTCTTCTATAGGTTTCTCAGTCTGTAGTGCGTCTCTAACCTAAATACAATAAAAGTTAGTACAAAGTGCTTGTGGTAGTATTCCGATTACAAGTTGACTGAACTTGTATTGATCCTAAAAGCAGTAGCGAATACGAATTCATGTTATTCCTTATCAAATTGCGATTTAGAAAGCACGTTTTATTAATCAATGATAAAAATAAAATTACAATATAACAATATACAAAAATGCTCGTAGTATCACACGTTTATTGGTAGATTCTAGAAAAATTTAAATTGTTAATAAAAATTAACAAACAATATTTTTATTATTTTTGTAAACTGTTGACAGAGAGATTCATTGTCAGAGGAAGAACATTCCTACTACTTCATTTGGTCGAAAGATAATTCTATTTTCTTACGTAGGTAATAAACTATTTGTTAAATTGAGTTAGTAAATAAAATCAAAAATACTAGTAAACATATTAGACTAAATTATAAATAAAAGTAACAAAACAGACATCGACAAAGAGTTTGTAGAGTAGATTAAAAAAATACTACAACACAGATGTACTCTATTTAAGAGGAAACTAATGATTGTTTTAATGTCCGCTATATAGGTGCTATTATCACATTAATTATCTATAACAGTATTTATTTATTTATGTATAGTATTTTTTCAGTTTTATAGGAAGTTGTGACGTAAATTCATAAATATTTAGTAGTATTTATAAATAACTACGAAATATATAAGAAATAATATTTTGTCATTAGTACTTCATATTGCATATTTTTTTAGTAAAAAATAATTAACCACTAGAGATTTCACAGAACAAATAAAAGTGCGATAAAAATTATATAAAAATTAACAAGCATTAGAGGTAACCACTATTTTTTTACTATTTTAATTAAGATATCTATAAAATGTAGAAAACCTTTTATCTTTTGTAATGCACTTTACTGAGACTTAAAACACATTTTTTTATTCTAATGATAATAAACGCTCACAGCCAAATACATGAGCAGACTGAAGAAGTGAAGGAGATGTTCTACCAATAGCTGGAGAGTATACACGACAATTTGCCGAGATACGACATAAAAATGGTAATAGGTACAACAGCCAAACACTCCATGCACAATAAAATTAATAATAACGGAGAATTCCTTACCAACTTTGCCACTATCGAAGACATCAGCTCAACATGCTTTCCATATAAGAACATTCACAAAATAACGGGATCTTCTTGGATAGAAGCAGTGCTAGTCAAATAGACCATGTGTTGATTGACAAAAAAGGAACATGTTGTGGGTCAGACCATTTATCAGTCCAAGCTAAGTTCAGATGTAAAATAAATGGAAACGAAAGAAATCAAGAACAAGACCAACCAAAAAAATTCCGTACAGACAGATTAAGCGACCAAAAGATACAACAAAACTTCGCACGAGAAATAAAACAAGAACTTGGAGAGGTCAAACATAAACAAATGGAAGATAGATGGAAACAAATAAAAACTGCATTAACAGAAGCAGCTGACTCATTATTAGGGCCCACAAAAAAACAAAACAGCAGAGTGATTTGATGAAGAATGCAAAGAGTTTATTTAACAAAAATAAAGCTTGCAAAAGATATATGGAAAGGAGAACAAAAGAGAGACGAGAACAATTTGAATCTGTAACACGAAGAGTCGACAAAGCATGTAGAACAAAGAAATGGGCATATAAAGACAATTTGATCTAATAAACGAAAAAAAAATTTGAAGGCAATTACTTAGAATGAAAGATATCGATTTATAAAACAAATAAGGAGGGGACATATAGATAAAACAAACATATGCAAGAATGCGGGACAAATTATAAGCGACCCCGTAAAGATTAAAAACAAATGAGAAAAGTACTTTCAAACACTGCTAGGTATCAAGAAAATGCAGATGAACGAATTAATCTCCATCAGGAAAAAAACCTGAACACAGTAGAATTACCGACACTGAAAGAGGTTCAAGAAGCTATAGAAACCCAGAAGAAGAACAAAGCCCCTGGATACGATTATATAGTCAGAATTTTATAAAAAAGGCGGTAAACAACTCAGTAAACAAATGCACGCTCTAACAATAAACATATGACAAGAAGAAGGCTACCAAAAAAGTGGAAAACAAGTATAATATGCCCAATCTGGAAAAAAGAAGACAAGCTGTTGTGTGGAAACCATCGAAAAATATAGCTGCTATGTACAGCTTACAACATATTTACAATCGTAGTAAATTAAAAACTCCAGTTTATTGCAGAAAGTATCATAAATAAATACCAGGCGGGTTTTAGACGTGGTAGATTTACAATAGATTAGCTATTCATAATTAATCAAATATTAACGAAAGCTATGAGGTCAATATACACAAAGTTTTTGTCGACCTTAGAGAAGCCTACGACTTAATAGATCGTAAGACTGAAACACTGAAAAATACGAAAGCATTTGTCAGCACGGCAACTGAGCTGTCAAGAGCATTTAAAATATTGAGAGGGCTGAAACCCTGTTTAATTTCGCGCTTGGTGGAGCAAACTTACTGGCTAATAAAACTATGCAGGTAGTCGCATATGCAGATGACATCAACATCATAAGTCAAACAATATAAGGAGCTCACGAGACACACTCTGAATTTAAAATATCTGCACAAAAGATTCGATTGGAACTCAACACAAAAAAATAAAATCCTTGATCCAAACCTGATCTGACCGACATTATACGGTAAGACGATATTGAAACGGTAACGCAGTTTACATACCTAGGAGCAGAGCTGGTCGCAGACGGAACCAAAGATTACGAATTAAAAAGAAGGCTAATTGCAGCTAACAAAGCATATTTTGCACTGTTTAAAATCCTTCAGTCACGATATATCCACCGAAATATAAAACTAAGAATATATAAAACCATAACAAGACCAATATTGACATATGACTGCAAAATCTGGGTAATGACAGACAACTCAGGAAACAAATTAAACATTTTCGAAAGGAATATATTAAAAAACCCCATTGGGCTACTAAATGAAAACGGAGTCTGGAGAATAAGATATAACTATAAAATCTATCAGATCTATAAAAAGAGCATTGAACACAAGAATGCAAGGTAAGAGATCAGTGAAGACCAAGAAAGCAATATGAGGATGAAGTGGCTGAAGACGCCTGCAAGCTACTTCGTGTTAGAAGCTGTAAAAGAACGTCTGCAGACAGGCAGAAAGTGGAGACAAAAGCTGAAAGAGGCTAGGGCTCTACTCGGACTATAGTACCACCAAAGAAGAAGAAGAATGTAATTTATTGTTTGTTTTTTATATTGCACTATATTTGTATTAAATTTATGTAATTTGTTTTGTGTTTATAAAAATTACTTTTTAGAAGTACGGAAACGGAGAAATTGCTAAATACTCAATTTGGAATAATATTCTGCATTTAATTTAGTATTTTAAAGTGGTATTGTAAAAAGATTAATGAAATTGAATGAATGAAACACGAGAAATTAATTGGCATACCAAGCAGAAAATCATGTGAAACCGCGATACACAATTTTGTCAGCAAGGTAGAAGTGATGTTAAAAAGCAGCTTTAACAGCTTTCCTTGGCATAGAAGTTTCTGACAATATCTCGTCTAAGCTAATAACTCCCGCAACCCTGATCTATGGTGTTGATGACAACTTAAACAGATAGATAAATACCATCTTAAAGCGCCATCAAACAGAAACCGACTTAGGAGTAGAATCTCTCAAGGTATGTGCCATCAGAGGACGTTCATACAGAGGAGCTTTCTCCCCCTTTATGTAAAATTTAGTAGTACATGATCTCTTAATAAAATTTATTAATAAATAGTGCCGTTTCTAAGATTATACAGATGATATAATTATCCTAATCAGGGGTAGGACCCGCACACCATTGCGGAAGTAGTGCAAACAGCACCAAGTGCCTCTAAAGGTGGTACAAAAGAAAAAACTTTTAGGTAAACCTTAACAAAACATTACCCTTCACTCAAAGAAGAGAGTAAGGCAATTTTATAACCTTACAATCTGCGTGTAAGTATTCAGATCGCAAGTATTTAGAAATTATTTCAGATGCTAAACTAAACTGAACATTATAAACGAACAAAAAATAATGGCCCTTGTTGTAGGCAGGCATATGTTTAGGAAAACATGCATAAAACCAAAAGTAGTTTTGTGGTATTATATCACGGTTGTCAAATCTATGATAGCTTACTTCGCCTAATCTGCTACAAATCTAATTACGATACAAAGAGTAGCGTGCTTGTGCATCTATGGAGTTATAAGAAGTACTCCCATAGTATCTATGGAAGTTTCTTTAAGTCTAATGCCCTTGCATATATATCTAAAGAGGAAAGCTTGGATTGGTGTTTATAGAAATAAATTCACCGGAAATTGGCATATGCACAATGCTAGTTGTGGTCAAAAACAAACACAGGAGGCGGTTAATCCCATACTAAGTATGAGGATTGATTACACACTCCCTAAACATTCTTTTGACTAACCCTCTTATTGTGAGGTACGATTGCAGCGACTGGGCTCCAGACGATTCCCGCATGGATCACGCTACAGGGGCTGGTATACGCGGTGGAAAACCAGAAGTAAACAGAAGTTTATGAGTGGTTACTAACACCTCATTCTTTCAAGCTGAAATTTTTGTATTAATGCAATGCATATAGAAGAATATAAGACGTGATTGTACCCAACAACCCAACAGAATTAAAAGCGCTAAAATCATCTTGTATAAGCTCCAAACTAACGAAGAAATGTTTATCCCATTTGGTAATTCTATTTGAGAAGAACAAGTTTCAATTCTTATGAGTTTTAGGTCACAGTAGTATGAAAGTAAATGCCCTTGTTAAAACTGGAGCATCTACTCCATTTATATTTGGTATACCCAAAAGCAGCATTTGAATACTAATAGTAGCGTGAACGAAAAAAACAACATGCTTTCTATTGGATTGCTACTCAAAGGCATAGATTGGGGAAGGAATTAACTTCGGAAATTGTCCACTTGAGACGTGTACAGATAAGGCAGATAGTAGGACTTACACATCTAATAGGGCACTGCCATCTAAGAAAACACCTATACAGAATAAGTATATACGGAGGTGATACACTTTTAGGTTATACAATGAAGAAGAGGAAACAACCTCATACATAACCTTCGCCTGTCTAACACTATATCACAAGAAATAGAATCTCTTTGGGGCAACTTTCCGTGGATCAACACAAACATACGAGAAACTCGTAAATAATTTACGGCGACTTCTACAAAAAACAATTTTTTTCTAGGAGGCTTAGGGCGAACACAAACAAAATTGGGCTTGCAACTTAGTCACTAACACCTTTACTAATAAAAAAGCCCGAGTAAATCCCGTTTTCAAATACATTATTCAAAACAACCAGTCAAAGCACCCCGTCACAGGGTAAATCGAAAACTTTCATACTGAAACACCTTACACTTGAATCAGTACACTCGACTTAGTTGTTAAATATTCGGCCTTTCAACCGAGATGAGTAGGAAACCAAACTAAGGATAGTAAGAGAAAAAGAAAACCCAGATGCAAATTTAATGTAGCATAAATTTATTCGTGGAACATAAGGAGAATTTGCATAGCAAAAGTAGAAAATTTAACTGCGACTGGTTGAACATCAACCCGATGTCCTTTACCGAGGGCCTGTAAGCAAAAGAAGTGGTTAATACAAATACTTATATTTATTATCTAACAATAAGACTAGATGAACATTATTTTCATCTTATTTGTTTGATTAAAGGTCGTTACTATTATATTTTATTGTGTACATTTACACAAAGTTTACAAAGGGAGTCTCGAAGGAAACGTAGAATTTAAATGTTTTTGTTTGGCAACATTCTGTAGTAAATAGATTGGTGTTAGACATTGGTACATGGTATTTTTAAAAGAAGAAATACACCAAATAAAACAACTGTGAAAAGGCTAAAAATTTTGAACAAACAAGTTCGATTGCTGGACAAAAACAGAACCACTTCATACTAACCGTTTGGAAGAATACATTGTCGTTACAAACCATAGTATGTCGAAGCGCCCAGAAACCTCAGTGCGCCGTCGGTCACTGCAACTGAATATTTCAAAAAGCACCATGCAGTGGATTTTGCAAAGAAAATCATCTTTAGCGACGAGATGCATTTCTACCTTAGTGGGTATGTCAATTAGTAAAATTATTGCATTTGGGACATAGAAAATCCTCTAATCATTCAAGAACGGTCTATGTATATTCAAAGAGTTTGGTGTGGAGTGACTGGGCCGTGCCTTTTTTATAAGACCAAACGCAGTCGTGAAATAATAGTGGATTTTTTGTGGGCTTATTTGGACGGCATGAATTTGGATGACTTATGATTTCAGTAGAACGGTGCTACAAATTGCATCCAGTTGTTGGCAGTTCTTCTCTCAAGATCTTGAGACATCCATCGTTTAAATTTATTGCTCCTCTTACTACGTGGTGAATGACAAAAGACACCACCTCAATGAACACAACATTTTATTAACGAGTTTGTTACTATTAAAGTCAGAACTCTGTTATTCAAAATTTTGTGTGTGTGTGTGTGTGTACGTAACTGTAACATAATTTTAAAAAACAAAAAAAAATAAATTAAAAAAGTTAGAAACATATTTAAATATCACATTAAGTACGGCTACAAAGTTCCGATTGTACCGATACACCACACAAATAAATTAATTTAAGTTAACAACATTACGTTAGTAAAGAATTGCTAATTATATGCCGAAAAGTACATTGATATATGACGGTACCACTTAAACAATCAAATATTTTTAAAGATAAGCTAAATTGAAACTAAACTCGTAATTATATTCACTGATTATATATCAAATAGCAATAGTTAAAAGAATATAAACGGATTATATTTAGCATTAATATCTACAAATACAGGGTCGTTGAGGTAAATTTGTTAGGTTGTACTATTCGATCACAAGGGAAGTAATTAATTCGTCCGCGAATTGAAAGATAAGTTTGATCAGGATGTTGGGCGGTGCATAACCGACCTGGTTAAAGAGATGGGCGTAGCGAGGCCGACGGCCAGTCTAGCTGTGCACCAGGACCTGCACTACAAATCTACAAGTTAATGGCCCAAGCACTGCTGAACATCAAACACCATAAAGCTGACTTTCTAAGATTCTTTGTGAACGAAAAAGATTTTATATAAGACAGGAAGATAAATTACCAAAATGACCATTGGATGTGCAAAGATGCTTCTGAAGTACCTACCACTATGTATACAAAGTTTCCTGCCTCGCCTCTGTGACGGTGCTTGGAAGCAGCGAAGAGAGTGTCATGCCATCCGACTTCTTTAAGCAAGCTCTGAAGGTGGTCCGAGATAGCTATATCAACTTGCTGGAGACATTTGTCAAACCCTGGATAGAGAAAGTGGCCGTTGAGACTAAGTATGTGTTCCAGCAAAATTCCGCTCTAACCTTTAAGATAGAGAAAACTTGTGACCACCCTCCAGCCCTGACTGCAATTCTCTAGACTAGTAGGTGTGGGACGCTGTCGAGGAGAAAATTAATGAAAGGCATTATAACACCAAAAAGAGCTTAGAGCCTCCTTCATGGTAGTAATGACACATATTTTTTTATTAATGTATTTATTTGATTAATAATCAAAATATTAGTACATTCTATGAGCTAATGGTATCTATTAACTAGGCGGGGATGAGTGACTCCCAGCGGAGTCATTCCACTGTTATTTAGTTAAGACTTTTGGCCATTTGTTTTTAAGATGTATAAGGGGAGGATCTTCGTTTAGTGGTATCATGGTTTCATTTCGGTGGAGTTCTAATGTTGATTGGTGTTTAGTGGCGTACTGTTTGATTACTTCACTTACATAAGAGATGTTAGGGTATGAGTAGAGTGTTTGGTTGTTGCGAATTATTTTGGACTGAAAACCTTGAATAATTTAAACATTTGATTTACTTGTGCAGCCTCACAGTTGACACCCATAGGTCCAGATTGGTCGAATGATAGTCTTGTATAATAGGAGTTTATTAGCTAGTGCTAGCGAAGAGTTTTTCCCGATGAGCCAGTTCATTTTCTTTAGTCTGATTTCCATTTCCTTTCGTTTCTTAGTGACATGGGTCTTCCAAGTCAATCTTCTGTCAATGTAAAGTCCTAGGTATTTGACTCTGTTTGACTGGAAATGTGCTTGTTGTTGGGAATGACTGGTGAGCATTTTTGGTGTTTAGTCGTAAAGGTGCCGTGCGTAGATTTGTTCCCGTTTACTTTGATCCTCCATTTAGACAGCCATTGTTCGATTTTGCTTAGATGAGTTTGTAGTATTGCTGAAGCGGTCGTAGGATTTTTGTGGCATGCCAGAATCGCCGTGTCATCGGTGAATGTACCTATTTCCGTATGATCTGTTGTGGGTATGCCCGAGGTAAATAATATGTATAGCATAGGTCCCAGGACACTTCCCTGGAGGACTCCTGCTCCTATTTCTTTGATTTGGGACACTTAGTTGCTAATTTTTGTTTGAAAGTGTCTACATGTAAAGTACGATTGCAGTAATCGGTAGTATTTATGGGGAAAATTTTTATATAACAGTCCGCTGTGCTACACTCGGTCGAATATTTGACTCACGTCTAGGAAGACTGCGGAGCAGAAGGCTTTGTTTCGTAAAGCGATTTGTATTGTATTTGTCAGCCGGTGCACTGTTGGATTTTCGAGTGTTGCTGTCTAAAACCAAACTGGTAATTGGAATGACACATATGGACAAGGGGAAAGTTGTACGGGTCTGCGACAGGTTTAGGTCCCAACTCGAAAAGGTCGTAACTGCTGATGGGGCTACATTAAATAATATGATTCTCAAAACTTTACCTTAACCGTGCTAAATACATTTTTCTTGTGTTTTAATGTTATTTTCATTGTTTATTCATTTTCGGAATTTACCTCTACGACCAGGAAGTAAAAAAGGTAAGTGTTCTAAAGCATTCAACTTTTAAAGTAACGAATTAAATTTTTGGATGTATTAAAAAATTTTTCATATTCACTTTGAATGTTGTATAAAAACATAACATGCAGATAATTTTTTCAAATTTTAATATAGTAAAAAGCAAATGAGTTAAAATTATTTTTGTTTACTTAGGTAAACCAGGATTAACTAGTCTTTTTTTTAAATTTTTTCATATTTAAGTAGGAGGTTTTATAAATGTAATTTTATATACCTCAAATTGAGCAGTTATAAGAATAAGAAACTAGCAATTACTCACCTTCTCTACTTCTTTAAAAACACGATGGATATTGCGGCCGGATAATTTTTCCAAGTTCAGAATTGTCCAGCGTTCAGGATTTAACTCTCTAAGTAAATCAAATAAGTCTGGAAACTTAGATACATCCTCCAAGCCCGTGGGAACTCTAGACAGTAAAGAAAAGTTATATGGTACCATAAAGATTACATTTCACTTACTGGTCAACTCCACTATAGTCAGAGCCAATACCTACGCAGTCAATTCCGCAAACGTCAGCGATGTGATTGATGTGGTCTAAAACAAGTTTCATTTTTAAAAGGTTTGACGCAATCTGTAACTTGATTAAGAACTAACTCACGACATCCTTTATAGTACTATTTGGTAGTCCGACGAATTCGGTGAAAAAATTCACCATCACTACACCTTTGTTGGCTTTCTAGAAGTTTGTGTTATATTTAAGTACATGCAGTTTTTGCGTAACTTACCACTTGTTTCAGGACATCATCTCTAACATTTCTGTGATGCGGGTGAATGGCGTAGGCTGACGAGTGAGAAAACATCACAGGTGCTGTTGTCACGTTCAGCGCTGTTAACATTGTACCGTACGAAACATGTGATAAGTCAACTATCATTCCCATTCTGTTCATTTCCTTTACCACTTTCTGCAGTAACACAACTTAATAGTAAATTAAAAACAGTAATTGGGGATCAATACCTCTCCGAACGATGTTAGGTTATTAATAGAATTTGTGTCCAATGGTGAAGCGTCTGCCCTAACAATAAAAGGTAAAGTTAATTTTTTAAAACTATTTGTGTATAGTTGACACAAACCATGGTGTATTGCATACATGGGTTAGAGTCATGTATCTGACCCCAAGCTCATAATAAATTCTTAAAACAGACAACTTGTATTCTATAGAATGACCTCCTTCTACCCCTATCAAGCTGGCAATCTTTTTCTTCTTGAACGCCTCGACAATTCCTATAAATTTATGTTAATGTAGATTAAAGAAAATATAAATATAGTTGTACCATCAGCTGTTGTAACAAATTCTAAGATTTCAGAGTGATCATTAACAACCCTTTTGATGTAGTCGATCACTTCTAATGTATAAGCGACTGCATCCTTATATTGAGTGTCACATGGTACGAAAGCAGACCAGAACTAAAAGTTAGTACACTTTATAAAAAATAGTATAGTAGTTTCTTTACCAAATGTATAAAATAACAAGAAAATATTGAACAAAAATTTTTAATTATTCTTAATAAATTTTAGTTAACCTGTTTTAATCTAAGAACTTTACTTAGAAAATAACATTATAAAGTAATATACTGTGGCTATCTACAAAAAAATATTTAATTTGGAACAAAATTGAAAATGTCATATACATAGCAACAAGAACGTATCTTAATAAATTAATTTAGGTCTTTTATGTATTTTTTACTATTTTATTAACATACTGTCAACATTTTCTAATTTTCTTTAATTGCTCTTTTCCACATTTCTTTCTCTAAATTATTAGCTCTTGAAATTAATAATAATATTTAAGTTGTCACTCGCCGTTCTAATGTGCTATTGCAGTACGGTTTATTACATGAAAATGTCCACTTGTTATATTTTTATCAATGTATAATTTTTACTGTTGGCTAAAGTTGGAAATGGAAATCAAGGAGTTTAAATTATCTACTGAAAAGTTACCAGGGGAAGGTTATATGTGAAATCTGGTAAGTCCACGTTGTGTCGACAGGGATCAAAAACTAAATAAAATTCAGTTCTTAAATTCACATACCAATAGAGAGGTACCAAAAAAAGGAACATAAGAAGAAAAGTAGAGAACCACCCCTACAAAATTAGAGTCAAGTGGTACTTACTAGATAACAAGTAAACCTCTCAGTACTTACAAACGGAAAAAGAAAAAGATGATGTAGCTATCATACCAGATGAGTGTCCTCAAGTGACGATACTAGTTTAGATCTGGAATTCTGTAAGAACAAAATTAAAAATAATTATGTGAAATGACTAACAATAAAAGTATATCTTAATTATCTTTAAGAAAAAGCTCATTTAAATGTTAAATCTACGTGAGAAACCGAAAGCGACCAAAATAGTTTTTTAGATACTTGATATAGAACCGCTGAGAACAAAGAACAATAAATATTCTTTACTTGGTGATGTTCCAGAATAAAAATATAAGAACTTAAGACAGAAGGGTCATTAACGAGTAAAAAAATTCTAATAACACAGATAAATAGCAAATTTCTAACAAGCATGTTATTAGTTTGAAACTTTCCTTAGTATTATAAGCGAAAATAAGTTGCCTGGTTCTATAAGTGCCTTAAAAAACATGCAGCAAAGTAAGAGGGCAGCAGTCATCCACGTCGCATGGGCAAGACATCAATATTGCCCTTATCCAAAAAATCTAGTTAGTCTGAAGTGATGTTACAAAGCTCATTGTTAATGTTTGAAGAATTATACAACTGCACACAACAAAACATTAGAATACTTACTACAATAAAAAATAAGCTGTGATCCTCAATTTTGAACAAATTTTGTTCTAAAAACCACGGTTAAGCTGAACTAACATATATAGAATTGGTTACTGTTACTGCTGCTTACCTACTTTAGTTTGCAGCACAATCCTTATCAAGAAAATAAAACCAAACTTTGTCAACTATTGTAAGCAAATAACCTTGCATGTGATTTGAAGTCGAACTAAATATAAATATACAGCATATCTTATGAGGCAGCAAACAGAAAAAAGTACTTACTAAAATTTATTTTTAAACCTTAAATACAAAGTAGCAAATACCTTTTTGTAACTAGTAGAAGGTAAGAAGTAAAGAAGTAAATTGTTATTATTGCTCAGAATTCTGTACATAAAATTACATGGTTTAGATGGAGTAAGGGAGAGTATTGAAAATCTCGTGAACTAAACAGTGTTATAATGGACCAAGAATTCAATAGAAATAATGCAATAAAAAACACAAAAACAATTCAAAAAACGTAAACGAGGGATATTACAAGTATTAGGTCAATCTAGAGGATAATAAATGTCCTAAAATATGCACTGATCTAGTAAGAATTATGTACATCTTAAAAAAACCTGTTTTAATAAGCTAAAACAAACTGGGACAAACGAAAGCTGTACTCAAATTATTGCAACATATAACTATAAAATAATAAATGTTAAGTTATCTTTTTTACGAAATTATGTACAGAATTTCGTCAAAGATCTAATCTTTGCAAAATCCGAAATAGAAGCCTTGGAAATTCCATACGAACACATTTTCTAAATTAGAGGATAATAATGACTAGTAAAGCTTAAACGCTAATAAATCATATAAAATTGGCAGTTGTCTACAAAGCCATAACTCAATGTATTGACATTTTAAAATCCTCCCAAGTTGCACTTTTTTATAACTAAATAAAATGCAACTTTATAATTGATTTACAACTTAAGAATGATTGAAATGTGTTTTTTTTTGTTAAAACGAATAATGCCGAACTAAAGATGTTTACACTAAGTATTTATCCTAATAACTATTAAGGAACAAGTAGAAAACCATACAAGGGGGAGATCCTGAGTCTGGTAAACTTTAAGAATTTCATCCAGCGTATACATTTAAGGGTATGTTGTGCCTTTTTACTATTACATTTGTTAAAAACTCTTTGAATAATTAAGATATTACAAAAAATTATTTTTTGATACAGAAGCTTTTGATGACTTCGTTTGAAAGATACAGTTCTTGTATTTTTTCAAATTATGGTCAGAACAGATTGCTTTATAATGCTAGATTTATTCAGGGACTAATATATTGCTGTATTAGATAGGATTGTGGGAGATTTTTTATACAAACAAAGTTTATGATATTTGTTATTGTCTCATTAATGGTATATGTTCGCTGATCAGGTTGGACAAGAATGCCATTGGCCTAATTAATTTATACTAATGTTTCATTCTCGTTTTAAAATGGGAATAATAGAGTTAGTGTGATGTTAATAATTTCACTAGAAAATAAAATCTCTTTCTGCTCTTCTAAAATAAGCAGGTTTTGAAGTAGATGTAAGATACATAATCTCGTATAGAAAGGCGCTATATAAATTATAAGTTCCGTTCAGGATGTATTTTATATATGATGTATTTATATATGATTTTGGGATCTAAAACGGACTGATTGATAGATATATAAACATTCTGTACTATTAGAGAACCATGTGTAATTCATAGGGGTTCAGAATGGGGTAGTGAAGCACAATACATGGCATCAGATCCAGATTATGCCACATAGCCTCTCCTACTCAATTCCTACTCTCACCTTCACGCGGTGAACCCTGTCAACCTGAGCAACCCTACTGGAGATCTGGGATCCAACCCGGGTGGAAGGTAGGGTCAGGATCAAACGAGAGAGGGAGAAATGGTCCTCCGAAAAGGGGTTGGCAGGGTTAACTACCCTGGGAGAAATCCTTCCCGGAAAAAAGCCCTAGTTAAAAACACTCAACATGAGCCTCGGACTGGACGGACTAATGGCAAACGACAAAAGCGACGAAAAAAGGACATTCTACTAGGAACATGGAACGTACTAAGTCTATACAGGCCAGGAGCACTACAACAACTGGCAAAGGAAATAACTAAGTACAAATTAGACATCACGGCAGTTCAAGAAACAAGATGGCCCAATACTGAGATATTATACATGGGAAATACACTCTACTGTACAGCGGAAAAGAAGATGGACGCCATGAAAGTGGAACAGGCTTTGTGATTAGTAATAGAATCAAACAGCAACTTCATCAATTTAAGGAAATATCACACAGATTATGCGCAATTAGAATTAAAGAGAAACTGTATAATATAACTATAATAAACGCATACGCGCCAACAGAAGTGGCAGAAGAAGAAGAAAAACAGGAATTCTACTAAGTCTTGGAAGAAACCATCGATAGCACCCCAAAGAAAGACATCCTCATAGTACTGGGCGACTTCAATGCACAAATAGGAAGAGAAGAAACATATAAACCTACAATTGGGAACCATAGCCTACACCGAGAAAGTAACTATAATGGATTAAAACTGATTGAACTAGCGGCAAGGAGGGGTTTAATAATAAGCAGTACCACCTTCCCGCATAAGACTGTACATAAGGGAACCTGGAAATCAAACGATGGAGTAACGGTGAACCAAATCGATCACGTACTAATCAACCTTACAAACCGCACTAATATAATAGACGTGAGAACAATGAGAGGCGCCAATTGTGACAGCGACCATTTTCTAGTAAAAGCAAGATTACGACAAAACATATCAAATATCAAACGTCAAAACACAACCATCAAAACAAAGAGATACAATTTAGATAGGCTGATGGACCCAGAAACCGAAGAAAGATACCAAAGAATACTAATGGGAAAAATAGAAGAAGATCTGGCAAGCGAAACGGAAACAGAAGAAGAAAACAGCGACAAACAATGGGATGTTATAAAGGAAGCGATTAACAAAACGGCTGAAGAAATCGTGGGTACAAAACAATTACAAACACACGATGAGTGCAGACAAGCTATAGAAGATAGAAAGAAAGCGCGCATGCGAATGCTTCAACAAAATACAAGACAAACCAGAAAACTAGCCAGAACAATCCTAAGAAGGAAAAAGCGAGAACTAATAAAACGAAAACTATCGCAAATAGAGGAAAAGATGGGAGAAAACGAAATAAGGAAAGCACACAACTAAATAAGGTACTTTAGAAGAGGTTTCCAACCCAGTACAAACATGTGTAAAAATAAGGAAGGAACTATAATAATTAACAAGGACGATATTGCCGAAAGATGGAGGGAATACTTCGCTAATTTACTGAACACAGGCAACGAAGAAGACGAAGAAAATGAACAAGAAAGCGAAAACATAGAGGTAAATAGAGACGAAAATGGAGAAATACAAGAGCCAGAACCCTCATACGACAAAATCAGGAACACTATCCGCAAAATGAAGATGCATAAAGCACCAGGGGAAGGCAACATACCAACAGAACTACTGAAATCCGGAGGTCAGGAGTTAATGAGCTAATCCGAATAATATGGAAGAACGAGAAGATGCCGGGTGCATGGAATATAGGAATCATATGTCCTATACATAAGAAAGGGGACAAAACTGTATCCTCCAAGTACAGAGGAATCTGCCTCCTCAACACAACATACAAAATCCTGTCACACATACTACTGGATAGACTGAAGAGCAAACTGGGAAATTATCAAGCCGGCTTCAGAAAGGCGAAGTCAACAACAGACCAAATCTTCATACTGAGACAAATAATGGAAAAAGTAAGAGAGTTCGGAATCGACATACATAGCATCTTTGTAGATTACAAACAAGCGTATGACAGGGTGAGGCATAGAGCAGTAAAACAAGCCCTAGAGACCTTTGACATACCACAGAAACTAAAAAGACTAATAATAATGACTATTAAGGATGCACAATATAAGATAAAGGTAGGAGGACAAAACATACAGGCTATCAGTAGCAATGTCGGATTGAGACAAGGAGACGCACTGTCCCCCATAATATTTAACATGGTGCTAGATATCGTCGTACAAAAAAACCCCACATGGAATGATAATCTATTTAGGAATCATAATCAGATATTGGCCTATGCTGATGATATAGCTATAATCAGCACTAACGAAAGGGACATAACCCAAACGTATAGAACTCTAAAAGACAACTCGGAAGAGTAATAAATACAGAAAAAACAAAGTACTTACGAATATCAAGACAAATCGAACAGCCAGAACAAGTAACTACAACAACAGGAATAGACAGAGCCACTAAATTTAAATACCTGGGTACAGTGATCAATGAAACAAATGATATAACTGACGAGATAAAAACCCGAATCTTGACAACTAACAGGGCCTATTTCGCAATGAATGATATTTTCAAGACAAAATTAATATCCAAGAAAACAAAAGTACGACTATACAAGGCAATAATAAGACCAATACTAATATATGGATATATGGATAGAAAAGAGGAGCAGCGGTTAAGGATATTCGAGAGGAAAATACTGAGAAGAATTTTTGGATCAGTTAACGAAGGGGGAGAAAGGCGGCGACGACACAATGAAGAAATTAGGATCCTATATAACGAACCCGACATAGTTAATGTCATTAAACGTATGCGAATACAATGAATAGGGCATGTGGCGCGAATGGCACCCAACACCCCAATACAGAGGATATTTAATAGCACGCCAACAACAACACGACCCAAAGGAAGGCCGCACAGTGGGTGGATTGACAATGTGTTTCAAGACCTCCAAAAGCTCAATGTAAATAACTGGAGGAAAACTGCAAAAAATAGAACAGACTGGAGGAAAATCGTTGAATCGGTGAAGACCCTTGATGGGTGGTAAAAACCGAGAGAGAGAGTGTGTAATTCATAGTTTGAACTAAGATATAACTAAAGACAAAACTTTTGTGCATTAAATTTTACTGTGCCATACAGCAGACATTTTAAAATGTACAATAAATAAAACTTAAGTATTATGCCATGTCTAAAATATATATGTGGGGTTGCTGATCCTCTATGGGGCGCCTCCTCAGGTGGTGGATAGAGGAGTGCCCACTAAATATGACTGATACCCAGGAAATAAAATACCCGGGGCAAACCAAAACCAACAGCAGCAATACAACGATCACATCGGGTGCGAAGGCAGAAAAGATGGGCTTTGATACGGCAGCATCCTAGTTGAAATCTCCAGGAGAGGCGTTTAGAAATGATGTTATGATAAAGAGTAAACTATCGTTGGATAGAGAAGTTAGAGTATGCACATGGAACGTCAAGACTATGACACAACTAGAAAAAAAAAACGTTTTACAAGAAATAGAAAGGGTTAAAATCGAGATAATGGGGACTAGTGAAATGCGTTCGTTGGTCAGGGGCTAATTACTGTGACATAGACGAACATAGAGTACACTGTTCAGGTTATTCCAAAGAAGAACATCAACATGGACTAGGTATTATAATATGTAAATCTTTATTGAAATATATAACAAATTTTAGACCAATCTCAGAACGAATTATGCTACTGCAAATTAACGCCAGTCCAACACAAATTAACATCATTCAAGTGTATGCTCCAACAAAAGTTCACAGCGACAAAGAAGTAAAAGAGTGCTACTCCCAGATTATAAATATAGTGAAAAAACCTATCAAAAAGAACTGATGATGATAAATGGCGATTTTAAAGCCATTTGAGGCCCATATGGACTGGCTGTAAAGAATGAAAGAGAAGATATATTAAGCATTTTGCAGGTGAACAAGATTTTGTGGTAACCAACACATTTTATTGGTTACCTCAAAGACGATTGTATAGGCGGTAGTCTATTATAAATACGACTGAAAACATAATCAGGAATTAAATTAATTATATTCTAATAAACATAAGATAGATAAATAGCTGTATTTCAGTAAAAACTTATTCTGAGGAGGATATACAGTCAAACTCATAATCCTTTAGTAGCAGTTTTTAAAGTAAAGTTGAAAAAATTACACAAAAAAGAAACTAAGAAATATGATAAATATAAAGCCGCTTTATAAGAAAATAAGCTGCAGTACATTTAGGAAACATAATTGAGGGCAACACCCAGAATGTTAATGAAAATATCAACAAATTATAGATAGCGGTAACGACAACTGAAAATAATATTTAAAACCAGACAATAGGAAGCATAAATCGTGGATGACAAAAACAATTCTCCAGTTAATGGAAAGAAGAAAATAATAAGAAATAATCCTACAGATTACAAATGTATTGAAAAAATTATTAAGACAAAGATAAAAGAAACTAAAGCTAACGAAACCAAAGGAAAATGTCTAGAGATGGAACATCCAACGTGTATAGAAAAACAAACAAATGACTAAAAAACAAAATAGAAAAACATAAACAAATTAGTTGATAGTAACGGAAAAATTATTATTAATAAGAACGAAAAAAGAGACAGGTAAGCGTACATAAAAAATTGTTTAAAAATAATTGACCACAACCTCTCTAGATAAATAATGAAAGTAGATAAAATGTGATGGAGAAAAAAGTGGGAATTGCAATAAGGGATATGAAAGAAGGCAAAGCAGTAGTATTTAGGTTATCTAATGAACAAGGAATAAACTGGTCAAGTTCATTATATAATAAAGTTTACAACTCTGAGAGTATTCCCGAAGATTGGCTAATATCAGAATTTATCTCTGCCCAAGAAAACCGGGATTAAAACTTGTAGCAACTATCGCATAATAAGCCACATGAGTCATCCTCTGAAGGGATTTCTTAAAATTATACATAAAAGGATCTATAAACTCTATGAAAATTAAATGTCGCCTACACAGTTCGGATTTAGAAATGCTGTAGGTACATGGGAAGCCTTATTTGGCATTCAAGTACTCTTCCAAAAATGCAGGGATATAAATTGTAATGCCTACGTCTGCTTTATTGACTACAGTAAGACTTTCGATAGAATACAGCACCAGAAAATGATTGAAATCCTGAAAAGCATTGCGTTGGACAAAAAGGAATAATTGTAATCTTACATTGGAACTGATCGGAATCTGTAAGACTGGATGGGGAAAGTTCAGGTGATACTGAGATTCTGCGAGGGGTAAGACAGGGTTGTGTTTTGTCACCATTAATTTTTAACATATATTTAGAGGGCATCTTTAGAGAAGCATTGTACAAAATGGACGAGAGAATTTGGCTGAATGATAAAAGAGTAAACAATATAGATATGTCGACGAAACAGTCATTTTAGTAGCCAGCATAGAAGGACTACAATATCTCATAGACAGAATAATGGAGAGAGCTAGCGGCGCAGCCTTGACATTAATATCAATAAAACAAAATTAATGGTCATTAGTTGTTATTTTTTTTCTTTTCCAACAAGCAAATCCAACAACAACTAATAGTAAATAAAAAAACCTGTTGAGAGGATCAATAAATTTGTCTATCTTGATATGATTCTTAATAAGCAGTGGGACAACTTTCAAGAAATAAAGATTTGTATTGAGAAAGCAAGATTAACATTTAATCAATATTTAAAAGTTATCATTTGATCATGGCAACAAAAATACAATTATTAAGTTATGTGTTTTCCGTACTACTATATGGAATAGAATCATGGACTCTGACAGAAGCTACAAGTAAAAAATTAGTAATCTTCTAGATGTGGCTATATCCAAGGATTATGAGTTTCCTAGACAGAATACATTACAAATATTGAGATTTTCAGAAAAATGCAAAAAAAAGACACAAATATTTACCTCAAATATATGGGCCACGTTTTGCAATACACCAGTAGATATCAGCTTCTACATAATATGTGGAAGGAAAAGCCCTAGAAGAAGGAGGACATCATGGCTGAAAAATTTGAAAACATGGTTTGGCAAGTACACAACAAGAATTATTCAGATCTGTAGACAATAGAGTATTAGGCCAAGATAGTTGCCAATATCCGGACCGGATAGAAATCTTAAGAAAAAATCTGGCGTGAACATCACACGACTTTCCTTATCCTATTATTATATATTATACCGGGTCCATCGTCTCGGCCCTGCGCTGCTCTCGTCCCGGAACTTGTTATTTTAAAAAAGGTGCGAGGCGCGAGTCCATCGTCTGGGACCTGCGCTGCTTTCGTCTAAAAATTTGTTAATTTAAAAAAGGACGAGGCGCGAGTCCAACACTAGAAAGCTGATTAAAATAAACAGTACAAGACAATAATTGACTTGTACTTAAAATTTTTCTACGTCACTGAAGGTAACCGTGCGGGCTCGGTCGCACGGCCTTCCCCGTTATCGCCTGAGTGCTCCCTCCTAGCGGCCAAGCGCTCCCCCCGGTCCTCCCGCAGTCGGCCCGGTAACTCTCCGAGCGCGCCGTGATTGGTCCGTTTAATTAATTTTTAATCGGCTATAACTTATTTATTTGACCTCGGATCAAAAAATTTCATTGCAATTTTTTGTTCGTCTCGGTCTGATCTATCCGGTAATATAAATTTCCCGACACATTTTATGAACACCCGGTATATTAAAAATCCTGAACTTCAATTTTTTTTCGAGTTCCTATTTTACCAACTTTTATTTTAAATTCATGTTTATCTCATTGTAATAAATAATTTTTATTCTCATACATTTTTTGTATCTTCGACCGTTTAGATTCGCGACCGCTTTGCGACCGATTTTGGGACCTTGCGACCAAACGGCTCGGCCAATTTTTACCAAAAGCTTCGCACTGCGTCCGCTAGCTACAAGTAACTTGCATACCAAATTTCAAGTCTCTGGCTCTTACGGTTCTCGAGATATCCTGTTTACTGACAGACCGACAGACAGACACACACACACACACACACACGAACCAATGGCCCAAACCAACTTTTTTGGTGTCCTGAGGCTATAATTCGTCCAGAAATGTGAAAAACTGGGTAGGTCAAATTTCCGCCTATTACATTACTTTCCTTACTATAGGATAAGGAAAGTAAAAAGAAATATACATGACCTTACAACTATCTGGTTATAATACGTATTTTATTTAAGGAAGACGTTATTGTTTGTTTTATGGTTTATTATCCGTATTTTTATTTTGAAAAATAATGGGATATTTAAGTCTAAAAATACCATATGATTAATTTTTGCAATTATATAGATAGGGGGCCATTCTTTTTTGGTTATCCTAAACAAAATATAATGGCATGGAATATGAAAATTTAATAAGCATTGAAAATTGTCTACGTGCTATTTAAGAAAAATCTATGCATTGTTTGTTGCGCATTGTGACGTGGAAAAATCAGTGGCCCGCACTTTCTAAAGACAAAGTTACTACCAATGGTGTACGTTATCGGGAAATGCTGATCAACTTTTTTTCAATAAAACCAAGGATTAGATTTTAATACCGTGGTGTTTTAATAAGATGAAGCCACATGTCACACAGTACGTAAAACATTTCTTTAATTCAAATTAAATTTTTTGGTCGTGTTATCTCACAGAAGAGCGAAATTGGTCAATTGTGATCTAACCCTATTAGACTCTACTCTTGGACTACGTGAAGTAAAAGTTTATATCAATTAACTTGCTACGATTCTAGGGCTAAAAGAGAATATGGGATGTTTAATTGTTGAAATAAAGTCGCATTTATTTACAGCATTAAGGAAAACTTTTCTAAAAGAATTGTTGCGTACCGGTACAGAGGTTTTTGCCATATTTCGTACCTAACTGCTAAATCTGTATTTTACACTGATAGCAGTAAAATTTGTATTGTTCCAATATTTTGTTTTATTCAGAAAGAATAGCTTAAAGTTTAATTTGAATCACCCTATTTTTTGTTTGGTAAATTTAGTTTAAACCACTTAATAGTGCATGTCTAACTTTTCGTGTTAAGAGTAATTATTAGGAGTTTTACTTAATATTTGGTATTGTTTTTCCAAAAATTGGTAATATTTAAGTTTTATCAGAAATTTAATTTTCTTCATTAGAGCTTTGAATATTTTTAATTTAAAAATGCTATTTCTTTAACTTAAAAACGCGATTTAAGTGTGGTAAGTGTACTGTTGGCTTCAAGTTCTGTGATTTGGCAAGTACTTAACCATTAGTTTAAGTTGTTTGGATTAAGAAGATACATAGATCCACGTTTTGTTACTGGTAACAATTCGACCTAAGAACCGAAGATCCTAAAGATTGTCAAGCAATTGTCTACACATATTAACCCGATGTTCAGCTTGCTTTTACATTAAAGCCTAAAGCATTTTTCTACATCAGTGCCTAGCTTATGGAACGACTTGTTATATATGGGGATGGGTCCAAACTCAAGTCTACTGTGATTAGGAATAGTTAACGGAACTATAGGCAGAAAGTATAAATATTTAAATAATTAATTGCAAACATGCTAAGACAGCACCACATTATACAATCTAAGAATGTGAAAACCCCCTCTATGATAAAGAATTATTTATAATAATCTGTACAAAGAGTAGATCTAGTTTAAAAATTATAAATATAAATATGTTAAATTATAAAAAAAATCTACTTTATTTTTGGTTTCAAATAATTATAATATAATATAGTCAAAACAGTTTCTGATACAATAAACAGTTTCTTATGATAGCTACTAGTCAATGTTTTGCTTATATTACCTAGTTTCTCGATTTTTAATCATCTTAACATTAAATTGCTATTTCAAACATATTTAAAGTATTTAAAAAATAAAACAATAAAAATAAAGAATAATTTTATACTTATGCAACCACTTACACTTATATGGTGCTAGTCTATGTTCTCAATAATTTTGAAAGATTTATACATTAACACGTTCGCTGCCGACCACGAGATAACTCGTGATGGGAGTCTGGCCGTTGGCGCCAACCACGAGTTATCTCGTTCTTAGAGATTCTATTTTTCGGTGCCAAGTACGACTTATCTCGTTGTAAATACGTGTTTATTCTGTTTGATTGGCGTGTGTGAAAGGTTGAAAAATAAGAAAAACACTGTCGAACAAATTTTTTTTAATTTTTTTTCCAATAACATCAAAATAAGAAAGAGTGATACAAACAAGATCAAAATAAAAAAGAGTGATACAAACAAGGTAATAAGAACAAATTTCACTCATGATATCCTTTGAAACACTTATCTACGCATAATGCAGGTTTTTCTGGACATACTGGGCAATAATATCGTGTTTCCGACGTCGTTTCTGGCTGGTGCAAACACGGCAGGCTTTTGTTGGTCGCATTTTTTTCTGTGGGTGGTATGATCTCTAAGTAATGAAAGTCATTTTTTCTGCCTTTTGCATGTCTCTGGCATTTTATCTCCAATTAGTGTTCTGATCACTTGTTCTCTAAATTTTAAAGTTGTAATGTTAGATTTGTTTGCTTTACGAAACAGTAAACATGCATTGTGTATGTATATTTCAATGATATGCAAACCAAGTTTTTTTGGCCACCTTATGGTTTTTCTCAAGCCGCTGTAGTAGCTTAGCATTTGATCTGATAGGTCAATACCTGACATTCCAGCATTGTAATCTTTGATTATATTTGGTTTTTTTGCAATTTCTCCATTTCTGTTACTGACATCGACCATTTCCACCTTATGCATGTTTGATATTGAGAGGACATCGCGCTTGTCTTTCCACTTACACACAACCGCAGATTCATTTCTTTGCCATATATACTCTCCCTTTTAGTTTTTTGTCACTACTTTTGTGGATTTCCTTTGCGGTTACTGCGCAGAGTGCCACAAATATAGGTTTTCTAGCTGTCATAATATTCGTAAGTGCAAGTGAATTGTAAAATTGTCTGTGTATAACTTATACCCTGATCTAAATAATCCTCCATCAAGTGCAAGACTACTTCGACAGCGTGTCCATCTTTGTGAACAACAGTTTCTGTTTTTCCGCAATATATTTTAATTTTCAAAACCATTCCATTAGATTCGCATAATTCGTACAGTTTTATTCCATATTTGTGTTTTTGTTTTGATATACTGCCTAAAGAATAGCCTTCCACGCCACAATAACATGGATTCATCAATGCATAGGTTACGATCGGGTACATAGTTGTAACGCATTAGGTTGTTGAAGTGATCGAGAATTGGTCTGATTTTATATAACCGATCTTCTGTTTGTATGGTATTATCGGAAAAATGCAAAAGCGCATTAGTAATTGGAATCTATTTCGGCTCATCACAGATGAGTAGAAGGGCATTTTATACAAAGTATTTTTACTCCAATAATGCTCAATGGATGGTAATACACATGGTCCCATGCTCAAAATTATCCCAAGGAAAACACGCATCTCATCTATATTAGTATCTACCCATTTATTCAATCTAGACGATCTTGTAACAGCATTTTTTGAAATTTCTTGCTGGGCATAAAGATTTGTCTGATCAACTAAAAGCTTCAAAAATTCTTCAGAAAAGAACAAATTTGTCAGGTACTCTACTGATAAGGAATCTTCACCATTATAATTTAGTCCAATATTTCTAACCTCAAATCCAAAGTCTGATGGTTCCTCTTCTATGTCGCACCAACCATCAACATCCGTTGTTGAATTTAGCTCCGTGGGGCTTTCATCTTCACTTTCGTCACGTTTGGAAGACTCGGATTCACTTGATAATTCGTTCTCTGCACTGTTGTCACTGTTATTTCCAAGAAATTCATCCCAATCCGACTCATCCATTTCGGCGTATTGCGCAAGTTCAGCATCAGTCAACTTTCTTTTCGGTCCATTTTTACAAAACGATCGTCTAGTATCACTGAACGGTGGTAAAACAATTCACTAACGCATATGCGCTCACATGTACTCCAGTGAGCGCTTGCAGTCAAGCGCTAGACAGCCAATAACGTGCCGGGAACAGGAATAAACACGATCACACCACCACGAGAATACTCGTGGCTTGGCGCTAAAGGTACCAACATGTTTAGACATGCCCGACCACGAGATAACTCGGGAAATTTTTTTTTCAATTTTTTGACAAAAAACAGAAATAATTCTCCTAATATAAAAAAAATATTTATTTTTATATTTCTATAGAATAAAGTGAGAAATTTTTTTGGCGTGTGGGAACAGTTCATCGAAATCGGCTTGGCAGCGAACGTGTTAACATTAATCTACAGTGATAGAGTATTCCATGCATATACGTTGCTAATATCAGTAATGATATTTGTTTTATTTCTTAGTGCACCACCTTTTATGATTACTATTTTTGAGGTTAAATGCATTTTTTCATTATTACCGTAAAAATCTATAATCTGCATCAGGACTGATTTTAAGACATAAGAGATGTTTGTCCTATTTTGTGCTGAAATTGTTGCACTTCTTTTCTTTCGTGATTGGTATAGAAATATCTTACTGAATTAAGCAGTTTGAGTCACACCCTGATGGGTTGGTAATTAACTCTACAGGGCAGCCTAAAAGGATACGTAATGACTTTAATCCTTTTCATATAAAAAGATAAGACTAATACATTTTATATGACGTAATCAAGGATGAGTGGGCACACAAAATATTATTCATTTTCAGTTCAATATGGTCAGTATTAAGACCAAAGGATCCAAATCATCAAATTCTGAACAATTTCGGGCAAAGACTTGACATCAACATGCAAAGTATACAGAACTAAAATGGACAAATACTCAACCATTTATTGGCGAACATTA
This sequence comes from Sinelater perroti, assembly GCA_036346155.1. NCBI lineage: Eukaryota > Metazoa > Arthropoda > Insecta > Coleoptera > Elateridae > Sinelater > Sinelater perroti. The sequence continues at coordinate 1,161,552 of JARFIY010000303.1, read as the reverse complement.
AATTTTAGATTTCAAATTTTTATTAAATTTTTAAAAATTAAAATTTTAATATTTCTATTTCGAATTTCGAGGATTAACTTAGAAGCGGGCTTGGAGTGGTAGTGTTTTTGATGATACTGAAGGAATAATTGGCAGACTACAAACTTCAAGAACAGAGTAAGTGATCGAATAAACCAGAGACTTCTTCAAACATCAGCTCTCGACATCAACTAGACAGGCATCTAAAGCACTCAACATGTCAAAATCAACATTGCAAAGAATAGTGAAAAAGCTAACTTTCTTTTCTTGCAAAATCCAATTATATCAGCCGATAAATCCGGGAGCTAAATGTCAAAGAATTTGCTAATTTGGTCGTTCAAATGATAAAGGCGAATTTTTGGATTATAAATGCATTTGGTTTCTGATTAATACATTCTCAACTGTATGTTGTGTCCAATTTTCATTACACATATCATCAACGTATAAGATTACCTTAAACAAATTCTCGACAAATTCTTTACACAAGTAAAGCGAAAAGGTTGGATAAAATATTTTTGGTTTCAACAAGGTGGGGCTCGTCCACATTAAACTGAAGATAATTTGAAAGTCATTTTTGATTATTTTGACACCAGAATAATTGTTGTGGATGTGAAAAGGCCATAGGAAAAGGTATTGACTGAAGTATCATCAACGTAAGTTTTGAAGGGTAGTCAGCAGTGCAGAGTGGGCATAATAAGAGTTTGCTTATGCTGCCTTATGGGACCTCTGTATTAGACAAAACGCTATTTATTTTTATAAATATTTTGCCTTAAAATATCTCATGTCTATATATAATTTGAATGTTTTATAGTAAACTGTTAGTTTTTTTAATCTTAAATAACATTTAAATATGCTACATTTTATTGAACACTTGACTTACATAAAGAAAGTGTGTATAACAATATCGTTTAATTTGTAGGCTGTGAATGATTTATGTGGCTATTCGATGGATACTATAGATACCGCAGATACTATGACGCATCCTCCAGAAATGGAGTACGAAGTTGAGAAGTTTATATCACTGACACATGTATGAAAACTAAGAATTTAAAATCATAACAACAATTTATTTTTTATCAAGCTATTTTTTTAAGAAGAATCAATACATGGACTTTCTTACCAGTTAAGAATACAACTTCAACGGTGGAAACGACATTAATTTAAAATATATCCATTAGCAATTCACATTAGCAATCGGCACAAATAAGGAACTTTCAGAAACAATCAGGCAACATGAATGCAATATCTATAGAAAAATCTAGCTATTAGTCAACAGATGTAAATAAAATGTCCAATCTTATAATCTTAGTTTTATTATTAGAGATCATTATATAAACGTCACATAAATGAATTTAATATTAACAAACAAAATTATATGTTAGAAAAGCTTCAAATAAGATGGAAAAAACAACTTTTTAGTTTTATTAATAAATAACAATAGTTAAATAATGAAATTAAGCTTCTATCTTCAAAATACTTTATGTGCTGTATGGGTTATTTTACACACTATAAAATAAATAGCGAAGCAGAATCATTGTCAAAAAGAGACACCAAAACTTATTAAAAAAAGCTGAGATTAAAATATAGGTAGCATCTAACCAAGACCTTGCGGATAAAACTATTTTAAACAACTCCAATCAGAGATTAGAAAGAGAAATACTATAAATTAAAAATAAATCAATTGATAACAGTACCGACTGCTCCTGGAAAGTTGAACAACTGAAGAGTCTCATAATAAAAATTCCTTCAATTATAATTAAAAATATATGTTGACAAGAAATAATTATCAGAAAACAGATGTTTGCCAAACACTTCCGTTAGAAGATGAAGAAAATGATATACCTCAATGGGATCTATTTCAACATAGACATATTGATATAATACTAACTTCTCCAAAAAAGGTGAAAACTGAAATAAGAGAAAATTTTAATCTAGGAACATCTTCAGGGATTGACATTATAGAAGAAATTTTAAATAATTTTCAAGAAAAACTATAACAAAACTTACACGTTTGACTAACACTTTATTTAGGCTGTATATGTATCCTAGTTATGAAAAGTAGCTGAAATTATAATGATACCATCTTATTCTTACCAGTGATATAAAAAATTGCTTTTTACGGAGCTAAAATCCAACTCAATTTCATCTCATAAATTTGGTTAATCAAATCAATAAACTAGCAAATGGGACAGAAAAATTATTAGTGGAAAATGTCTGTCATACTTATCAATTTTTCTTGATGTAGTTCAGATTTTTGACAAAGTATGGGTACAAATTGAGTAATTACTCCTCAGGGAAATATTCTTAGCTCTTAAAATTTCACATTTCTTCTAGATGCTTCAAGCAAGAAAACGCTTAATTTAATCTAAAAGGTAAAAATAATAACACAAATGATGTTCCTGATTTAGAGCGATGTACTATAGCACTTTTATATATGATGCTGTCATTTTGGTTGCAATTAATAATAATGAAGTAGGTACAAGAAAACTACAGAGATAAGTTAACAAAATAAAGAACTAGACAAAAAAGGAAGATTAAATGAGACTAATTTAGTGCACAATAACTACATAAAAAAGTGCTAATTAATATAAATAATATCCAGATTCTTAATGCAAATAGAGCTAAATTCCCGGGCATTAAGAATAAAGCTAACGTAAAAAAGAAAAGTAAAGAGCTTCAAGTCAGATGTACTAGCTAATTGAGAGGAATTGCTCCTGGTATATAATAAAACATTTTTGCACAACCAGATATTAAAACCGATGTCATTAAGCTTTAGTATTGTGCTAGATAATTCAAAGCTTTCAAAACAAAGTAATTGAAGGCTCGTAATAATATTATATCTATAGTGATTTCGTAGACTTGAAAAAGGCCAAGCATCTTTACTAAACTATAACAAAATTTGATAAGTTGATAATTTGATGAAGGCAACTTTGCCAATATGTAAATATTGAAGCCATCCAACTACTTGACCGTACAGGAATAATAAGAAAACTCAAAGAACCAATCCTTTTGAGTTAGTTAAATGATAACGCAAAGCAAAGCAGGTCGCATTGTTGTAAGTGTTAGGAATTTAGAGACACCAGAAAGTCCGTACAAAAGTAATAATTTAAGTTATAATAAATTTACTTCTTGATGCGTAAAGCCAAATTGCAATATTAGAAATACTTACGTAACAATATTCAATAATAATAATAAAAACATTTTATCAAAAATATGTCCCATTGGTTTATTTGCCTTGTATTTCCACTTAAAGATTAATCTATGTTAACATAACGTTAATACATACACACATAATTAGCCCTCCGCTAGAGGTGTAGAGGTATGCCTATCCTTCGCTAATGTCGCCGCTTGTTTCCAATTTAGGTACTTTTTCTGTAGAATTCTGGCCATTTCCTCATTTCAAGTTCTCCTGGATCTCCCCTTTTTTCTTTTGTCCACGCTTATTTTGCATATCTTCTTCACTATCCTGATTTTATCTTAACTTAGCTGACCCGTTTCAATTTTGTTCTCCATTGAAATAACTTTAAACCATTCGCGAATTATAGTGTTACAGATTCTGTCCCTTCTAGTAACATATGCGGTCGCTCGTAAATATTTCATTGTACTGCCCTGTAACCTACTTTTAGTTCATCATGTCATAAGTTCAAATTGACTCAAATATACTATCAAATATTTTAGCTTCAGTTTCAATACAGATTGGTATATTTCTTTAATCACTATTGCTCGCAACTGTCTTACCCCTACTCTAGCTTCAATTATTTCAGGGTCAAATTTCTTTTGACATTTCCTCCATTAATGTAATAAGTAACAAATAACTTAATACGCCTCTATGTAGTACACCTCTATTAGTTATAAATTCATTTCATATTCAGTTACTTGTTTCTATTAGATTTTTTGTAACTCTAGATACTGTTAATAAAGACAAGTTGATATTCTTTTTTCCAAAATCTCCCATATTTTCTCTTTTGAAAGGCTATAGAAGGCCTGCTGTAGATCCACAAAGCATACAAATAAATTATTATTAGGTGCAAATGTCTTTTCAGCTAGTTGTTTACTAAATCTGTAGTCCTTGTCCTTGGTCTAAACCTAGCCTGGTTATCATCAATTGTCGACTTGATGATTGGTTTGAGTCATTTTTCGAGTATTACTTATATACTTACTTACTATCCCAAGTATAGAAATTCCTCTGTAGTTGATGCAGTTTCTGGGATTCCTTTTTTTATAAATCGGCAGAATAGCTGCCACTGCCCAGTCCCTAGAAATTTTTCATATAACCCGGTCTGTATTCAAAATTTTGTGATTTTCGCGCTTGTGCTTCGGAGCAAGCGGTCGTGTGCCGCGCTCCGACGTGTAAGTGCTCGAAACGCTTCACCTGTTGATAAAGCAACGCGTGTGCGAGCTAACCTGAGATCAAATGCATGTCGTAATTACTTAAATAAACTCTTGATAACTGTAAATTGTAAATATATTAGCGCAACAAACGAACCCCTGCGAGGGAGTTCCCTGTCATCTCTAGCTACACTAGATAAAAAATACTATTTTGAACCTAATTCTCTAATCACAGCCAACAAATATTATTTATCGAGCATTCAAAACACTACAAACATTGTCTATCAAGGAAAATACGCTGCAGCATCAAACAAAATAATCTTTCAACTTCAACACAATAAACTAAAGTGAACATTCCACCCATATTTTTACACTATACTTCTCACCTACAACTTCAAGAAATTAAAAAGTATCTTAAAGAAATCACAACAGGTGAATTTGAAACAGCAAAAAAGGAGATTAATTTAAGCACAATAGAATACTATAGGAATATTACTAAACACTATACTGACAATAAATTAAACAATCACACGTTTAAGGACCCCGAAATTATCAGTTATAATCCGTAACCTACAGGTTTCAATCACTGAAAAGGAAGTATTAGAAGAGTTAAATGACCTAAAGTACTCAGCGATTAAAGTTGGACAGATATATGCGATGGATCTTGAAAACTCTGAAACTGCTAAAGAAATTATAAACTTAAAAAAATATAACATAGCATAATAGAAGTAAAAGCAAGAAGAAAATCTGAAGGCATAACACAATGTAAAAAATGTCAACTTTATGCATTCACGGAATTACTGCTAGATGGAGTCCCGATGCGACAAGCGTATAAATAAGCATGAGTATAATAAATTTCCAAAACAATCTACTGGTCCCTCTCAATGTGTTAATTGTTAACTTTAACAGACCCATCAAAAGTACCTAACAACTAAAACAATCAACCACTGAACATACCAAATTAACAAGACTACAATAAATCAGTTCCTAGACTACCGACCAAATCTAATATAAACCACAACTTTAATCAGGAATAAACTTACTAACCGGCATGGTCACAAATATAAAAATAATATTACCACACCTTAATAAAAGTATGCCCTTTCTTACAACACTAATACCACCAGTACTTTCACATAGATCCAAAGAAAAAACACACAATTGATAACATAACAGTCCTTAATTGGAATGGCAGTGGCATAAAAAACCAGTGCAATGTATTTATTCAATTCTTATTTAGACATAATGTAGACGTGACATGCATCTCGGACACATTTTTTAAGTACAGAAATCTTCAAACTACCAGGTTATGAAGTATATAGGAACGACAGAGAAACGCGGACTGCATCAGGAGGTGTGGCAATCGTAATCAAACAAAAATTCCTTGGCAGATCTAGATCTTGAAATTCTTAAAACAGTAACTATAAATATGAAATTAGATAATAAAGCTGAAATTTCACTTTATGCAGCTTATAAATAACCGAACAAGCGAATACTTAAAGAAGACATTATTAAAATATTTCACACAAACAAACCAACATTATTAATTGGTGATCTAAACTGGAACTTAAATATTGTAGTATAGTATGTGTAGAACTAATAACACGAAAGGTACCAGGCTAAGCTCAATATTGACTAACCAAAATATACAAATATTGATCCCTAACATGCCCACATACTTCCCTTTTATAAATCCGGCAAAGATAAACACAGACCAGAAAGTTATAGATCCATAAGATTACTATCATCACTCTCCAAACTACTTGAAAGAGTTATACACGAGCGGATTCAAAAGATATTGAATTAGCGTAATATCATACCCCATCATCAAATGGGATTTAAAAAGAAGCATTCGACAATGCATCAGTTAATAAGAATTACCGAATCAATTGAGACAGGCTTCGAAAATAAAGAATATGCCCTTATTAATGTAATCTCATTATTCTTAAAAGACAGGACATTCGCAGTGAGGGTGTTTGCCACCATATCCAATAAAAGGCCAATTTCAGCGGGAGTACCGCAAGATAGTATATATATACACTCTTATTTAACATGATTACTTCTTTACCATTATCACCACCATCACACATTATTTAACGGCTTTCTTGGTTTTATAATGATTTGTTCTCTATGCGTTTTGATGTTTCTCATTCAGTTCTCGTTTTATTTTCGCCGTGTAAAGACGTGAATTGAACGCGGAGATAATAAGAGTGCAACAAGTGCGGCCGCAAGACCGGGATAATTTTATCGGTCTCCGATAACCTCGGTTTCGCCGTACGGATTAATAAACTTTAAAGTTACGATTTGTTGTGAAACTTACATTTTATTTATAAACTATCTCAACATAACAAGTTCACAATGCAAAACAGCGCTGGATCCCAGCAGGTAAATGCAAATAGCTACTTCCTTCAACCAATCCCAAATTATTCTGCACCCATCAATGTGCCTCCAAACAATAACACAGAGATGTTTCTACAATCGCAATCCCAAGTACAACGATATAATCAATCACATCTGCAACCAAATCCACAATCCGTATTTAGCACTCAGTGGCAGCAACCACAACAAGCTTACCCGATGTATCTTATTAATTACCAACAGACAAGTACGCAAATCCAACCTACAGCTTTGCCTTACTCTGCTCAGATGGACTGGAATAGAGCGGAATCAATACAAGACGAAGCTCCACTGATATCAAACACTCAAAAATACGATAACGACAACATTTCAATAATAAGTGAAGAAACAACGACCCCTTTAAAGCCAAATTATTTTCAAGAAATAACTCGAAAACACAAAAGAAAGAGAACTAATACTCAACCAGCAGTGCCAATTGACAAAAATCCAGTTGCCACTAGCAATAGATTTCAAATACTAGCAAGTAAGGAAAACCCCCCGACATCAAGCACCTCAACAGAAACCAATGCCAAACTCCCGAAACCTCCTCCAATCTACATACATTATGTAACAAACATAATTCCTTTACTACGACTTATTGAAACACATATCAAGAAGGATGAGTACCAATATCAAGTAACAGAAGGAGGCACTGTAAAGCTCCTGATTAAGACAATCGAAAACTATAAAAAACTAATCAAGATTCTTTGCGAAAATAACGTAGTCAGACACACATTCATCTTACCCGAGGATAAACCATTCAGAGTAGTGATAAGAAACCTGCATCACACCACAGATAAAATTGACATAAAGGAAGCACTAGAGGCATTAGGCCATCAAGTAATGAATATCACAGGAGTCCAGCATCGCACTAAGAAGACTCCACTAAATTTATTCTTTATCGATCTCAAACAACATGATAAAAATAAAGAAATTTACGAAATTACCTCTGTATTAAACGCTATCATTAAAGTCGAACCTCCCAATCAAAAAAAAAGAACTGGCACAATATAAAAGATGTCAATGTTATGGACACACTCAAAATTACTGCACTAGACCATTCCGATGTGTAAAATGTGCCGGATACCACGACTACAGAACATGCTCCAAGAAGAAAGGTGATGGAAGCAAAGCAAAATGCGCACTTTGCCTAGGAGAACATCCTGGGAACTATCGGGGATGTCCAGTCTACAAAGAAATTAAAAATAGACGTTTTCCTCCACTCAGGAATCGCGGATTTACACCAGTACAGACTTAAACTCCAGCCACTAAACCAGTAGTAGCTTCTCAAATAAATAACAACCCAGGTCTTAATAATAAGGCAACAAGAACTTATGATCCGCACTCATACGCCAACAAAGCTCAAGTCAACCACTACGTCTACAAAATATTCCGCAATACTCAAACACTATAGTATCTTTTATGCAACAGACAATAGACTCCCAAAGAACCATGATAAACCAGCTCATGGAAGAAATACGAGATTTAAAAAATCTAGTGACTCAATTAGTGAACTCTAAGAATCCCTAATGGCACAAACACTCAAAATAGCCCAGTGGAACGCCAACGGTCTGGTCAACCACCGCTACGAAACTGAAGCTTTCCTACTGCAGCATAACATTGGCATACTATTGATCTCCGAAACGCATTTTACAGAACACTCCTACTTTAAAATTAGAGGTTACAACACATTTAACACCAACTACCCCAACAATACAGCTAGAGGGGGCTCAGCAATATTAATAAAACACCATATAAGACATCACGAGACACCAAAATACTGTTCCGAATATATCCAGGCAACCACAGTATCAATAGAGGACTGGATAGGTCCCCTAAACATTTCTGCTGCTTACTGCCCTTCCGGACATAGACCTGATAAGGAAAGCCTTGAAAGGTATATACGATCACTAGGTAACCGATTCATGGCCGGAGGTGACTTCAACGCGAAGCACCCCTCCTGGGGGTCGCGTATTGCCAACCCAAGAGGAAGAATTCTACTATCATGCAAAACGAGCAACTAAGCCATCTCTCCACATATCAACCCACTTACTGGCCAACTAATCTAACGAAGATCCCCGACCTGCTCGACTTTTATGTGGTCAAGGGCATACCCCAAGGTTACCTAGAAATCTCGTCGTGCCTAGACCTATCCTCGGACCATAGCCCGATAATAGCGCAAATAAGTACAACACTATTAAGTAAAACTAGAACCCCATCCTTAACAAATAAGAAAACAGACTGGCACTATTTCAGAGAAGTACTACAGGAAAATTTAACAACTAATATCCCACTGAAAACAGAAGAAGATATAGAAGAAGCGGTAGAAACGCTTACCCAAACAATCCATCTGGCCGCCTCAAGAGCCACTCCACAACTACTACCTCAAGTCACACACCAAAATAGCTCGATCGATATCAAAAAAAAGATTTCTGAAAAAAGGCGACTATGACGGATCTGGCAACATAGCAGATTCCCAGAGGACAAACGTAGACTTAATACAGCAGCTCGAAACCTTAAAGAACTTATTAAGCAAGCAAAAAACGAATTCCTCAATGAGTACTTAGAAGGACTAACCGCAACAGAAAACACCGACTACCCCTTTGGAAGGCCACAGGCAGACTTAATAGACCTAAAAATCATATTACCCCAATTCGTAACCCGGACGGAACATGGGCCAGCACTAACAAAAATAAAGCAGACACTTTTGCAGCCCACCTTCAAGAAGTGTTTCAACCTCTACTTTCTAACGACCCCCACACAGACGCAGAAGTGGACAACTTACTACAGGCCCCAAATCAACTTACGTTTCCCATCAAACCTTTCACTAGGGCTGCAGTTCAAACAATGATTGATAGAAAGACTAATTGCAAAAAGTCTCCTGGACACGACTTAATCACTGGTCACATAATGAAGGAACTGCCTCCTAAAGCTATCTGTATACTCACGCTTATCTTCAACATTATTCTGGGTACAGGATACTTTCCGTTACAATGGAAAATTGCTCAAATAATACTTATCCCCAAACCTGGAAAGCCCATCAACGAGCCCAATTCATACAGACCTATTAGTCTGTTACCGCTATTCTCAAAACTTTTTGAAAAATTATTTCTGAACAAGCTCATCCCCATTCTGGACGACGAAAACCTAATACCTGATCACCAGTTTGGTTTTAGGAGTCACCACTCCACAATACAACAGGTACACAGGGTAGTTGAACACATTAACCAAGCATTAGAAAACAAGAACTATTGTGCGGCCGTCTTTCTTGACATCAGCCAGGCCTTCGATAAGGTCTGGCATGAAGGCCTACTCTTTAAGCTAAAGTTGATGTTACCCTACACTTACTACCAAATCATAAAATCATAACTCGAAGCTAGAAATTTCCAAGTGAAATTCGGAGAAGCAGTATCAATTCTCCATCCCATCACATCAGGCGTTCCGCAAGGTAGTGTCCTAGGTACGGTCTTATACGTTCTATACACTGCAGACCTCTCTACGAATGCTAACAATTTGATCGCAACCTACGCTGATGATACAACGCTTCTCTCCTCTCACACCGACCCTATTACAGCCGCTAGTAATCTACAGCAAAACTTAGACGCAGTAACCGACTGGTTCCAAAAATGCCAATTCAAAATCAACTCTCAAAAGTCACTACAAATCACGTTCACTAAACGTAGAGGAATCGTCCCTGATGTGATAATGGACGGCCGAGTTCTACCCCATACCGACAGTGTGAAATACCTTGGGATGCATTTAGACAAAGGCCTGACCTGGAAAACTCATATATGGACTAAGAGAAAACACCTGAATCTTAAACTCAAGAGTTACTACTGGCTCTTAGGTCGCAACTCCAAACTCTCCTGAGTAATAAATTATTAATCTACAAAAGTATACTGAAACCAATTTGGAGCTACGGTATCCAGTTGTGGAGTACCGCCTAACATTCCAATATCGAAATTCTGGAACGCTTTCAGTCGAAGACCTTACGCACCATCACTAACGCCCCCTGCTACGTACAGTGAAAGAAGAAATTACCAAGTTTAGTGAAAAATACCTCTTGCGACTAGAATCTCATCCTAACCCACTAGTCACAGAACTAATTGATGAAAGTGAACAAGTGCGCAGACGCAAACGTTTCAAGCCGTCAGATCTTCCTAATCGTTTTTAGACAGGTATAATATCCCTACTACTTACTTATTATTAGTTATTAATTGTTGAAAGTAATTTCATTTGAGGGACGTCAAAGGGCGTTACCTCCCATGTAATTTACACTGCTATGTATTTCCATTATAGTAATATGATTTGCTTATTGCTAATGTAGCAGATTGCAAATAAATACCAACTGTTAAAAAAAATGTTTCTCATTATTTAAAATTTTATACTTTTAAAGAAAAAGTTACATTTAGCCAATCTGGTTATATCTTCAAATTCCACACTTTTTACAGAATGAGGTATCGATATTTATTTCCTACACAGTTATATATAATTGTGTAGGAAATAATCAAAATAATTTTTTTAAACTACGCAGCATAACCGTTATTTTGAAATTTTATTAACCGTATGCTTACCATTGGACTTTCGGAAGTTTTACTCTTATAATTGTGTAGTTTCATATTTTGTCGGTTGTGAGGTCAATAAAAAATATTATAAGCTATATTTCTATTATAATAGAGAAATTATAGTATACGTACAATTTTGACATAATATTACACCATATTTTTTTCAATAAATGTTTCAATTTAAATTTTTTTCCTAGTAATATCATTTTCTTCTTCTTCAGGGTAGCAAAATAATATAAATATAAAGAAAATATTTTTAGCATAATTTTTGGGAATCCTTTAAATTTGTTTTAGATAAATAAGAAATTTGACATATAAAATAATATATATATATCCCTTTGCACTCCAGCCTATTGACTCATATAGAGATACCAGCAACTCCACTACTATATTAGTTATAAATGTAAATACATAATATAACAGAAAAATACGGAAGCTGCAATAAAATTTTTTTTTTATTTCTAAATAACTATGTAAAATAATTCCTAATTTATTTTCTTTTAACAAAATAAAAATTTAATTTTTGAAATTACGCATGGTATGATATCTTTCAAAGCAATCCCCCATGTGCATGCGGGAGTTTCCGGGACAAGTAGCACAATACTCGCTTGTTTCGCCTCTTTGGCCTTTTTCTTGTCTGTTGGAACACACTACACAGTCTCTTTTGTTGCCTTTTCGCATTATGGAGCTTTTTGTCCAACCTGGTTTCAGACGGTGAAGTTGACGGTCTTGTGCGATATTCTCGGAAGTCGCCTACCAGTTGATCAACTAATCGCTTTACGAACTTCAAATGCGATAGTGGCTTTTCGTTTCTATTCTTTTTCACACTTTTGTATAATATGTATGAATTTATACTAGACATCTCCATACTCCAAAAAAAAAACATTTTCCGCCACCATTTAAGGGATATTCTTAAAAAACAGTAACTTATTTTATCTTTGATCTTGATAACCGATTCGTCTACACATATGTTTTTACCCGGTATAAAATACTCGGAAAATTTGGAATTGATATATTCTAAAAAATTACTGACCCGTTGAATACGTGTTCGAATGTCTATCCTCTGAGGATCTATTGTTTTCAAATGTAACATCCAAAATATTTGGTGGAATCGTCTTCTTGTGAATACATTTGAAAAAAATGGTATTTTAGTGTTATTGTTGGTTGACCAATAGTCCTGCATATTTGGCAAAGGCATCGTGCCCATATTGAGGATGACTCCAATAAAGGCCCAGAATTCTTCTTTATTTGTATCGCGCCACGTGTGCCATATGGAATTCTTGCTAAGAGTTTTATTCCTCAATTTGTTTTTGGTAACTGTTCGTTTCCGTTATAATTTTGTCTACGAGATCATCCGTGAAGTACAATTTGAAAAATTGTATCGGTTCGTCGATATTAAAAAATTGCGGCACTGGAACTTTATTTCCCGTTGCAAAGTTTATATTTTGTAAGGGAATATCACTTCCTGTAATATCGGTCCATCCACTGTTGTCTACAGGTACAACTTCATCTTCGGAATCCGATTCAATAATTTGAATTCTTCGTTTTTTTCTCACTACTATTATGTCAATATCTTTTCCTGAATTATTCCCAATATCGTCTACTAATATTTCACTCAAATTATCTCCGTGCAACACAAAATCGAGTTCATCTTCCACATCGCTTATTCCACAGTTTTGTTCAAAAGTTTCACTTTCCATCTTTACCACGCAAGGGACTACAACGTTTTGAAAAGAATCAAAAAGCAACGCATATTGTAATATAAACATAGTTACAGATAATATAAACACAGACTGTTTCCCTTACTCAAGTGTTTTTTTACAAAAGTGCCAAATAAGCAAATAAAGCGTGTCGCCGTAGCGGCGACAGTGGATTTAAAGTTCATATTTTAAATGTCGCATATACGGTGACAACGGAGTGCAAAGGATATATATATATATATATATATATATATATATATATATTTTAATTGCCATAAAAATACTTAGAATTGTTTTAAATCAAAATGTTTACGTTTCTCATGAATAATGCACCTTCTACTGTCTATTTTTATATTTTGAGTAATTAGGTACTAGTGAAAATATTATACTTTCTTTTAAGATGCGTTAACACATTAAATAGAACAGATTTTATATACCTTACATCATTTCTATTAATTTATTAAGCCTTGAATGTATTGTGGACGCCATTAAAAATTTAAAATACTGCTAAAATGTATATAAGCAAGATACATAGAAATGTAAAATATTTAATTGCAACACATTTTATAACGAAAGATAATACTAACCTGTGCCCCAAGTTTTCCGGCCTTCATTTTTGGAATGTCAGTCTGTTGGCATGGAACACAATCAAAATCTTTACCGCCTGTTAAGTTTTTCGTGTAATCAATTTTTTGCAGCTGGTTTTGTTTGTACGCTGCAGCCACCCACGCCAAGTCATTGTGCCTGCAAGACACATTTATTATTACAAAGTCTCCAAACAAAAAGCATTTTCACTTCAATTTATAGAGAATAAAATAGGCGATAATTTACATTTCACCAAGGTTAGTGTATAAGCAGACGATATGATTATTCGACCAATGTGTTTTTGTTATATTGATATAGTATGACTTTCTTAATTTAATAAAATATATACAAAAGTAATAAAGAAAACGTTATCCTAATTTTTATTTTTATTTGTATATTTATTTATTTTAAGATGATATTACAAACCTTAGAACCAAGTGCGTGGACTTCAAAAACTTTTTATAACACTCCTAAGATCAGTGTTCCAACCCTGGTTACCGAACATCTAAATTTACTCAATTTACATAAGTACATTTATTAAGTTGTAATGTCCAAACGGTCGAGGCGCGAGCTGTGATTCGGACGGACTCGGGTTCTATTCCCGAAGCTCGCTGATGCCTGGCCGGTGGCCTACTCAGTCACTAAAAATAATTGAGTACCTGCGTTCACTCGAATAAGGGGGTGATAATGGCGGTCGCCTAAGGCGCGATGCTTGCCACATCGCCCCGTAGCAGAGATGGTACGCGAAGATAGGGCAAAAGTAAGCGAACATTATGAGAGTCTTAATCTCTCAGTTTGCAGGCTAATGTCCGATGGATGGGCCTAAAGCTTACCACTATAATTATTATTAAGTTGTATTGAAGTCAAATTGTGATCATTAACGTATAGGACAAATTAATATGTTGTAATGAAGATGCTTATAAAACATCTTAATAGCAGTTTTTCAAATATTGACACATTTTTTAAGACACTAACGTCACTTCGTAATTTGATTCTGCTTTCTAAAACAAATTAAAATAGAAGAGGCGTCGCTTAGATGTTGTAGTTAAAATTCAAATAAGGTATTAATTACATGATGTTAGGCGGCTTTCAATAAAAGAAGAATTATTAATATTAAGAAGAAATTATATTGAAGTAAAACGTTTTAAAAGTTTAAAAGTTGGACAACAATTTCAAATTAAGGTCAGTGATTTTGGCAGTTATTTGATATTCCCCAATAAATTTTTTGTTAGTATTACATCATTAAAACTACCATATCTAGGTTTTGATTTATGAATGTTTAGTCCTAATTGATTTTTGAACTCGCCTTGAATTAATTTTTTTGTTTGATGTCTTATTTCTTGGATCACCCAATATCGAAAAAATAATGCTATTTTCAAACAAAATTGCAAAAAATTAAAGTGAATAATCCATATTTATATTGTTCTAACTAAAGTATAAACTTATCCAAATCTGTAGGTAACTGAAGACTTCGTATTCGTTATTATGTTGCACATACTCCCTTCGATCATTGTAAAATGAAATTCATATTTGACTGTGCACTCTTAATTTACAATTAATATTGCTGTACTTTGCAGAATATTTGTAAAATATATTTCGAATTTTTTACGAGGGCGTGCTGAAAAGTAATGCCTCCTAGTTTTTTATTCTGTTCTCAATATCGGTTGAGTCATGCATACTACTCGGTCGACTTTCCGATTTGTTAACGCAAGTTGCAAGCCTTTGCCGCTAAAGGGCTCCAAATGTGCGTGAGAAATAGCCTGCTGTAATCGAGTTTCTAACTGCAGAAAACGTAGATTGAAATCTATAGAAGAATGAAAGCTGTGTACGATGATGATTGTATCGACATAAGTAATATGCAACGTTGAGTTATTTGTGCTCTTAATGGAGAAAACGGTGGTGTTAACCTCAACGTCTGTGACAAAGCTCGGAGTAAACGATCGCGCACGGCAACCGACGAGACTAATAAGAATCGGGTTGATGATCTCATTAGAGAAAATCGTCGGATAACACAGACACAGCTCTCAGGTAAATGTGGCATATCATCAGAGCGTGTACAGGCCATGATTGCAGAACTGCGGGACAGAAAAATGTGTGTACAGACGACATTGAATATCTGTCAACAATTTTTTTTGCGTTTTGAGCGTAAGGGTGATGGGTTCCTTAACAACATTGTGACAGGTGATGAAAGCTGTGTTCATCATTTTGACCCTGAAAACAAGAGAGCTTAGATGGAGTTCCACCACAAAGGATCACCAACGCCAAAAAAGTTTAAGACTATTCCATCAGTAGGGAAAGTCATTCTCATATTTGGAATTAATGCCTAAAGGCACCATCATAAACTCTGCAAGGTAGTACAAAACCCTTAGAAAGTTGATAGCACAATTTCAAAGAGTTTATCCACACATAGAGCATCCTCTCTTTTAGCATGACAATGCCAGACCACACACGAGCGCTGCGACATCTGCAATAATATGACGCCTTGGGTTCACTGTCATCGATCATCCTTCATACAGTCCCGACTTGGCCCCATCCGATTTTCATCTGTTTCCAAAACTTAAGTTCACTTTGCTAGTGCTAAAGCGGTGCAAGCAGAGATCAAACATTTTATAGTGACGGTATCAACAAACTGGTCTCTTGTTGGGAAAAATGTGTTCGTCGCCAGGGTGACTATGTTGAGAAATAAATATGTAGATATGAAGAATATAGCTGTAGAATGTTAATAAAGTTGGTTTTATTTAAAAAGCTTTAAGAGTTTTCATATAAAAAATTCGTAAGCATTACTTTTCAGCACGTCCTCGTGTATTATTTGTTCTCCTGCAATGTAAAATGTATTATTTTTGTTAAACAAATTACCTACACTTTGTGTTTTTTAATTTTTTTTGTACTGTTTGCAGTTTCTTACTTTTTTATGTATTGTTTATGTTTGTTATTAATGCCAATAATTTTCTACTAAATTTCTTTGTCTTTCGAATATTTACAATGTAATGTTTGTTTTCAGTATTATCTCAAATGCCTTCATTAAGCTAGAAACAGCTCTATCATTTTCTCTCCCAATTTCTTGTATGCTTTATGATGTATTTAAAACATTTAAAAACGACTGGAATTCACATTCAAAACTCCAGTTATAACTCAAACTAAAAAGCTGTTTTAGTGCGTATGTGAACTTACTTATTTACTTTATCTTCTACCTTTATACCTCATGGTGTTAGGAATTTGAGCCATTTTTTATATTCTCTTCTGTTTCTAGCTAGGGTCTGGATTTCCTGGAGTTTCTTTCATTTTCTCCCGGCGCTTTCCATTATATTTTCTTTTTATTCTATACGGGGTCGTCTCTTGGGTCTTCATCCTTCACTTTTCAAATATTCAAATATTTTTTAGGATATCTCTGCTCCCCCATGCGGACCGTATGCCTATACTACTATAGTTGTATCCTTTTAAGTTATTTTACTATGGGGCCTTGTTCCAGTTCTTCTATAATGCTTCTGTTTCTTACCCGGTCTCTTCTTGTCTTTCCAACTATTCGTCTCAAGTATTGCATCTCTGCTGCTGTGACCTTTGATTTATGTTTATTGGTCATTGCCGCTTACTGAGCGTTTGTGAAGGTAGGCTAATACTACATGATAATTCTATATGGCGTTACTAAAACCCATAGAAAAGAGGTAGTAAGTCAGTTGTACAGTGCTGTGAATGCAGTAGGGAACAGAGCCAAGAAGCGTAGATTTAGATAGACGGCGTGTTTTTTTTTGAATAAAGTGATTGCTGTGGAATTTCATATTGTGTTTCGCTAGACATCAGAGTTTAAAGGCGGCGAAGACTGTAATGAGAAAGGTAAAAGCGAAGAGCGACCGCCAAATGAGCGCAAACCACATATTATATTATACATTTAATGTACTGGCAGATGCAACAGGTCATATAACTTTGCATACCATTGTCTATGGAGAGTTAAAGATAACAAAAGTCTATATACAACGTGGGTATACCAACAGTTGTTGCAGGTGTATAGAGTAGATCCAATAAGGTTCTTTAAGTGCCCGACTTTAGCAAACGAATCATGATTTTAACATAAGACGCCAAAAATGAAACGCCACTGTATACGACGCGTGTTCGAGTTCTAAGGTCTCTAATTTTTTTTAACAGTGGGAGTAAGTAGAAAAATATTGAATTTGTAATATAAATGACAGAACCATACAATTTACACAGGTTCGATTACCGTCATAGTAGTGGAAGTTGTACTTCAAATGGCAGTATTTAGTGTTCAAGAACAACGCGTAATCATCCGTTTTCTCTTCTTGCGTGCTGAAACGCCAATCGAAATTTATCGCCAATTAAGTGAGACATGCAGTGAAGATGTCATGGATGTTAAAAACCATGATTGCGCGAATCGAGCAAGTTATTATAGAAGACCGTTGATTAGAAGTGCGTGATATCGCCTCAAAACTTGCCTTTTCTGTAGTATATGTGGAGTCTATTTTGCATAATCAGTTTCTTCAATGTGAGACCCACAAATGCTGACCGACGAACGCAAAGTGGCAATGTTTTAAGACATGTTAAAACGTGTGGCGGTTATGAATTCCCGACTATGAAGGATACTCTCCGTAGCCGCTCATTGTCCAATCAAGTATTCTCAGCAGCCATGGGATTATGGCGACGACATGTGAAAATGTGTATGTCTAGACGGAGAATACGTTAAGAAGTAACAAAAGTTCTAAATTTTTTGGGTAAGTACTTTTTCAAAAATAAAAATAAATAAATAAATAAATAAAAATGGAGACCTTAGAATTTAAACGCATCTCGTATAATGACAGCATAGTAAAAGATCTTGTCTCAATAAGTCATAAGACTGAAAAAAAGGAAAAAATAAGAAATGAAAATTATCTTTTGGGATCAGGAGAGAATTCTGCTAATAAACTGATTGCTGTATAATGTAGATTCAGATATGTTCTTTGCGTGTATAATCTTACCAGAATAAAATCACAAAATAAATAATATCATAAAATAACCGTCTCAAGATGAGATGAGTAGGATCATTTGTTCTAAAACGAATGATAATTGTGTTTTTGAAGCAGAAATAAATTCTGCTGATGGCTTGACTACTTTCTTGTGAGAGAATTACTAGTGAGCAGTACTGCGAGTCACCAACGCGTCTCAATTAACGTATTTAATTATGCCGCCACACGAAGAGAGAGACAGAGCGTTGCTTTAATATAACAACACGCGGCTACACTATGATCACCCTGCAGGCTCACGAATATACCATGCTGCCTTAAATCTCATATTAGCTGGACCTTGTGCCGATGACTGCTCTTTTCGAAGCAATGAAAGAGGCAGTACGCGTTAAGTTATCCTACAACAACCAACTTCGGTTGGCTGTCCACCAACGGAATACCTAAGAAATGGTTTGGAGTAGTTTTACAAAAAAGTACATGGAAAGTATGAGAAAATATCTTTTACTCAGTTTTTCCTAATAAATGATTAGTGAGAAGACAACAATTGTAGTGCCAACAATTCCTGTAATTGAACTACTCCTTATACTATTTGCATTTATTCTTTTTGAATGTTACAGTTATTCTTTATGTTTCTCTTTAGACACTACTCCTAGATTTTGTAAACAATTTTATAAGCAATGGCTTACTGTCCTCTTATATTTATGAGTTTTAACAATAGGCTCTATTTACATACATTTGAACAGAAAGTAAACAAACGTAATGTGGCGTTGCCCTACGCTCTTTATTTACACTAGGAGATCTGTGCATAGTAAACAAAGATGGCCTATACATCTGAACGGAAAGTAAATAAGGACAGCTGACAAAATTTGCCGAGCTCTGAGCGCTTAATTTACACGAGGAGGTCAGTGCGTTCGTCGCACGTCGGGACCGCTCTCGCTCTATCGGGCGGCCGCGGCTGCGTTTGTACCTGTTATCCCTTTTATGGTGTAGAAACAGATGCATATTTACTAACTTAATTAATAGTTCCCTATCCGTTGTGAAAACGAAGCCAAAATGTCGACAATAGTAAAGTTACCAATTATTAACTATTTAATCGAAATGTAACTTTTAAAACTAAATATTATATTAGTAAATATTTTACAAAATTGTTGAAGTTTGCGAAACCATAGTTTTATCGTATCAACAAAATTTAAAAAACTTTGCTTATATGAGACTTTAATTAAAATAAATTAAGCTTATGACTATTAAAAAATCAGCTTACAAATACACAAAATCTTCATGCATGTGTATACACTTATAAAGAGGAGTATATAGTAGCTATTTTGATTAATTGAAAAGTGTAATCAATATAGAAAACTTAACATGCATTATCGTTATTGATATTTTTGTGGGAAATGTAGATTAATTCGCTTTAATACATATATTTTTAGTTTAAATCTAATGATTTTAAATACAAACCCGTCAATTAAAGGAAAATTGTCAAGTGCTGTACTGCCTCTCAAAGTTACATTGCTTGCCCCGTGACTTTTAGCAGCCAATTTTTTAACTGGAACATACAGTGAAAAAGTATAATTATAGGTTTATAGATGTCTTTATATGTTTACCTGGTTTCGAGTGTGCCAATGAAATTAAAATGGCTGGGAAAACAACAAATGTCATGCACGTGTGCATTATTGAAGTGTAAAATAATTAATTATAACTCACTATTCCTTCAAATGGAACACTAATAAATTTTATGGCTCCTATTGTTACATTTAACGTTTGCCTAACAACACATTTTTAAATATAATTGCCAATATTGCTTAAAGAAAACAATAAAACTTAACCGCAATGTACACTAGTCTGCTGCTTATGAATGCGCATTAATCTAAAATGCAACGTGGTAAAACTGGCCTGATGTAAATAACTCTTAATTTGCTAAAATGTAATCTTATAGAGTATTTGCAGTAAACTGTACTAAATATGTAGCAATAATTGGTCAGCAAAACGTTTAGTTACTTTCAGAAATTTTCCACGAAATTCCATAATGTTTGTAATATTACAGTTATTTTAAAGAAATCTTCATAATCTACGTATTTTGCACGATTATGATTGATTAGTAAAGCATTAGCTGTTTATTCCACTGACCTTTGCCATGTTGTGATGGATTCATTAATCTAACTATATATATTTTGTCCAAGATTTTTTTAGTAGTTGTCAATTTTTAGAAAAATCAATGATAATTGAACATTGAATTATTGAAAATAAATAAAAAATATATCCCAGTCAAGCGGTTGTACATCGTTCTAAAGTTAGGCAAGTTCCTTGTAATTTAACAATTCAGCAATTTAAGTCTGGAAAACTACGTTTAGCTTTTTATGTATTTTTATGCACTTTACAAGTTTTCTCTGAATTTTTACAGAAAGTTAATTTTATGTCATTTTCTTTTACTTCAACTCACATTACAATGAGTTTGTGCAAATAAAATATTATAATCTGCTGTAAATTATTTTAATAAATAAATGAAAATAAATAACCAGAAGAAGCTAACCCGTAATCTGGGTGAGTGCCTTTTAAAAAAGGTTACTTGGTTTTATTTATATATATATTATATAAAAAATAGAAGTATTGAGGATTTTTTTAAAATACAACATCAAAAACGCCAGCTTCAAGAACCTAAACCTATAAAAATTATAAATAAATACAACTAGCGTGCTCTTGCCCAGATAAAGAAGCATTGAGGTTTTTTGAGAACTCAGCTTCGAGAGCTGAAGATTCATAAGGGAACGGCATTCGCTACAGCCATCGTTCGCTATAACTGCGGCACACCAGCAGCAGCAGCCGCAAGATCTGCAGTATCCAGCCGCATCAACAAGGAGCAACCTCAACGAATTCTCAGACCAGGGCACGGAACCATACATCCACTGGCAGATTCAGCTACCAGTATAACTCCAATCATTTGCAACGAGCCATCTTCAATAAATTCTAAGTCTGGGGCACGCAGGGTCCGTGATAACCGTTGGCAGTTTCAGCTAGGAAGAAAGCGCACCGTCCTCAAAGTAAGTAAAGCTGTTTTTGCACATATGCAATTCTTCGACGAATATAGTTGTATCAAGTGTAACGTATTAAATGCGTAATTGTTTTTAAAGCAGCACAAATGTTGTTTAGTTGCAAGCAAAAGCAACCAATTAATAACTGACGCGTAAATGCGAAATTGTTTAAAAAAAAGTTATTTATAAAAACTTTGTCAAATATTGTTGTTATTATTAAGTGGCGAAGCGAAGCGGAGTCACTTACTAACTTCATGTTGGCCGTCTGTCTGTCCGTCCGTCCGTCCAAGCAAAAACTCGAGAACGGCTGGAAATTTCCAAATTCTGTTTTCACCAATCGACAGGTGACCAAAAAGGCCTGTTTGCTAGTGATTTTGAAACTTATTGGTCATAGGTCAGCGTTAGTGACCTTTACGATTTCACATTTTCAAAATAGCAACATAGGATCATGTAGCATATCATTCAACTCGTCTTTGAACACTGATTAAACAAAACTTTGAAATAGTACGTTACCTTTAACCCGGAAACGCGATTTCTCAAATTTGGCAGACTGCTGCGCCACTTCGCTATGCGTTGCAAGCTTTGCAGGTTTATCAAGTAAATGCAATCGATCTGCATATAACTACGTGTTAAAATAATTAAGAAACGGTGAACTAAATTAAACAGCAACATATAATTTGTACATAAAGTATAAAATACTTAACAGGTGGTCCAAACGTTACCTACGAGTTTAAAAGTCAATAACTTTGGAATAAAAAGAGGTATGCTTGGGAAATTTAGTTTGTTATAAATGATAATTGAGTGATAAATGTTCAAGGTCATTCAAAGCCACAGCAGTCAATAGATTAAATTTTTGCCTGCAGAAACAACAACATGGCACACTATCGACAAAATGTTGGTACACTCTAGCAATATTTTCTTCTGGTATAACATTTAGGACGTCTGTAATGTCTTGACAAAGAATTTCTATCGTGTATTTTTGATTTTTGTAGACCTTATTCTTTGCCAACCTCTACACAAAAAAATCCATTGGACAAAGGTCCGGTGAGAAAGCAGGCCGCGTTATCCCAACTCTAAACCTCTTAGGGAATTGTAGACTGATAACTCGATCTTCGAAAGTGTTTTGAAGAGGTTTAGGACTGGCCAGTACAATTTAATGGTTTTGCATAAGACACGAATCTTATCGATATTTTCGATGGATCGTGCAGATTTTGCTCTTCCAGTTCTCTCTTCATTATTTTAAATTTTTCAACGAGTATAAAAAGCAAAAAATCGCAGTAAAAATTGGTACTTACCTAGTAACAGATTTGCTGGTTTATTTCTTGGCTTGAACTTGGTGTTATATTTTCTAAAAGCTTTAGTTCCGTTGTCTCCATTTTTATAGTAGAATTTAACAAGAAATCTCAGAAACATGCGTGAGAATATCACAAAACTTAAAAATGACGCAGCAAGAAGAGCTTTTTTTAAATATTTTAAGAGATGGCGGAGCTATAGTGATTTAAAGTTGTACTATTAGCACTTAAATTTGCAAAAGACGAATAATAATTAAAAGCACAATTTTATTTTCTATTTATTTTTTTAATTCCTTTGCCCTTTTACTGGGGGTTGGATGTCGACTCCACCCATATCTTCCATTTCTTCTTGACCTCCGCACTTCTCATTTCCTCTATGGTCTTGCTTCTCTCTATCTCCAGTTCTTCAATTCTGTCCCACCAGCTTTTCCTAGGCCTTCCTGCCTTTTTTCCGCCTACCTTACTTGTATTTCTTTTTCACCAGTTTGACTTCGTCCATTCTGCAAATATGCCCGAACCAGTTCGATTGCTTTATGCCTGCTATATTTGTTATTGCATTTTGCTCTAATTATTTTCTAATTTTTTCATTTCTGATCCTGTCCGGTTTCGTCTTCTCTGCTATTCCTCTAAGGTGCTTCATTTACACCGCTGTTAGTTTTTCTTTGTGTTTCTTTTGAGTTGGTCAACATTCACTCATATATAATAAAGTTGGGGTATGTATTGTATACATGTAGTTTTGTTTTCGTTTTAAGCTCTGGTTGTTTATATATCGTTCTATTTAAGGCATAGTATAACTTGCTTGTTTTATTTCTCCAGTTTCTTATATCCGTATCTATTTTTCTGTCTTCTGTTATCTGTAACTTTTAATTTCATTAGGCAATTCTAAAATATGTTCCTCTCTGTATTATGAAAAACTGTTTTTAAGTTTATAAAAATCATAAACTTATCTTCTACCCATATTTCCTATCTTCGATGCTCTTGCTATTAGGTTTATAAGTACATTTATATTATTACTAGTTTGTATGTGTGATCTAAAAGCTGCCTGTTGGTTTTCCAGTTTTTTCTACTTCGTTCGTAAGTCATCTTTTTATTATTCTTGTATATACTTAAAACACATCGTAAAGAACCATGTGGGTCTGTGGTTATTAAAATCTTTTCTTTTTATATAATGGGACTATAACGTTCCTTTGTCAATACTTTAGTATTTGTCGTTTCTCTCAAGCTTTGCTGAATATTCTTCAGAGCCATGTAGTGGCTTTATCACGCCCCACTTTATAATTTCAGCCTGTACTTTGTCTTCGCCGCAGGCTTTTCCTATCTTTTATCTACTAGTTGCTTCGTAGATTTTCTCCCTAGTTATATTTGTATCTTCTCCTTTCTTGACTGTTTTAAATAGTCCGTCCCTTATATATATTTACCCCCTTGATTTTCAATGTTTGTGTTGCATTTTTTCCTATAATATTTTAGCCATGTTCCAGATTTTTTTCACCTTCTTTCGTTATTTCCCCAAGTCGATTATGCTTCTTGTCTTTCTTCTTCTCGCTTCAAAAGTATACCACTCTTCTGTAGATTGGTAGAAATAAGTATTTCCTATGAGCAGATTATTACTTTGACAAAAATCCATACATTATTCTTTATTACTTTTTCTCCGTCTGGCCCAATACAACCCATTCCCTTCCTTGGGTGATTTCCAATTCTTGGGTTCTAGTCTCCCATGATTATTATATTTTTTCTCTTAACAAATCTGTTTCTTGTAATTTTTTGTAGAAGTTTCTTTTTCTTCTGCCTGGACATCTTTCACTGGTGCGTATAACTGTATCATGCCCATTTTTCCCTCTATTTTCAACTCAATCTCTTATATTTTATATAAAAAAATAAATAACCCTAAAATAATTAAACGCGAATAATTTAAGTTTATATATAGTAACATTTTTGTAAAGGAGATCAACATATGTCAACAAAATGCCACAAGTGGAAGCACCCGCGACATTCTAAAATCGTGCAAATACTCTTAACTGAGCATTTTTGACTACCTATGTTTTTTATTTTATATGTAACAAATTGCAGGGCGAAGACAACAATTTATTAGCGGTTAGGTCTGACAAGGAATGTCATGGAGTTGTTCTGCTCCAATCGTTATCAAATTTGGTATACAGTATGATAAGACTGTGTTATTGCTTTTTGCTGTGTGACCCAAGACAGATGAGATAAGAAAGGTCAAAATGACGAAACATCAGGCATACATTGTGTTGTGTGTATATTGTCCATATCACTATTTTTTCTCTCATGTCAACAACAAGTGTTCTTCTATTCTCATCAAGATGGCCAACCCCATAAATGTTCTGCATCTCCTCCATCAAAAATATCGACCTCAGGATCACCCTGAATCTCGAATCACCTTTGAAGAAGAAGATCTTGCGGTGAAACTCTTCGAAGTCCTTGAAAACTGTAGGAATTTATCTCTGTCTATTGAAACTGATGTCGATCTTGACTTTGATGACAACTGGTGAGTAATAATCATCATTATCATTTGTACATAATTAATTATGCATATCTTTCAAGGTATGAGGAAGACGAAGACGAAGCAAGTGGAGAACTACAACAGAAGGCTTACCATCCCAGCCAACAGAAAGAACAAGGACCATCACATACTGCACTGGAGGGTGCTCTCAAATACTTGGAGAGATATCCAACAGCATCTCAACAGACAATCAGGAAACGATACTCCATCGAAAAGAGCCAAGTTATGAGGTAATCATCATTAATTGTCAAATATGATTTATAACCCAATCTCTTTTCCATAGATACAAAGCACAGAAGGAAAGTGGAGGATCTCGAAATGAGAAATTTCACAAGATTAAGGACGAATGTTATGGCATTTTCAGGGATGCAAAAGAGCATTATCTAATTGTCCACGATGTTCAACGATGGGCTCATTCTTGTCAACCAGTCTTTCCCCCAATCACTTCCTCCATCGCAATTCTCTGCGTCTCGATTTTTCATTTACAACTGGAAAAAAGAGAATCGCATTGTATCTCGCAAAGTGACGAAGTTTGTTTCCCTTCGGTTTGCTGACGAGGATAAGAAGATCGAGGACAATGCTCTACAGTCATCAAGTGTGTCCAAACTCCAAATACCATCCAGCATTCATCGACTGTTATGCTTCCAATTACTGCAGCGGGCGAACTTATGTCTCTTTTGTATGAAAGAGGCAAATCAAGAAGCAATGCAGGGTAGATTTGGTCCTCAAGTCGAACAAACTATGTTCCGTCACCCAAACATTCATGTTGTGGCCAACACTTCTGCCATCATGAATAAGGCAAGAACCAAGGAGTACTTCCGCGATGTCCTCTTTCCAAATGCACCGAACAACTTTCTGCTCGTTTGTGATTCAACAAATCTGTTCAAGGATGACGAAATGATCGAATCTGTCAAGCCTGCCAACACCAATTTTGTCAAGAAAGTCATTCCTCCAAAGGCAACCGGGTTGATTCAACCTCTGGATCTTTTCTTCAATCGCCAATTCAAGCATTTTGTGAGGAAATTCCAAGATCGCATTCGAGTTAAACGTGTTGGTCTTTGTCTCTCCAAAAGGGACAACATATTGAAGCTCTACTGGTTGACAATGCATCAATTTCAAGCAGAATGTTTTGTAGACATGATCAAATATTCCTTCTTTAAGACAGGATACATACTAGAGAGACCTCCCCAATTTGAAACTCCTGCCACTGTTTGTTTCCCAAGAACATTTGAAAATTGTCAGAAGGACATCGAGGGCGAGCGATGCAATGCATTATTCTTCATCAGATGTGCTCGTTGTCAAATGTATCTTTGTGTTCAACACTTTTTGCAGTTAACACTAATGATATTTCTCATATGCATTATTGTTAAGCGGTAAATTTTCATACTTCATATCTCGTCTATCTTGGGTCACACAGCAAAAAGCATTAACATGTATTCATCTCTTAGTCATATCATACTGCATACCAAATTTGATAACGATCGGAGCAGAACAACTCCATGACATTCCTTGTGACATTATTTCGGTTTGTTTTTTCAAACAAAGCAGACGTGTTGCGTCATCAGTTTGCGTTCTGTGTGACAAGTGTCGAACTTTGTCAGAGTGCACCGCTTGTGCTCTGAAAACTATAAACAATTTTTGCGAACGATTTGTGCCGCCTGGACTGCAGCTCATCGCCGCCGCTTTTGCCGTTCTTGTCCCCAAAGTGGTTTTTAAGAAGAAGAATTGCAGCGGCTTTCTCGCTGTTGCAGCAGAACTAGGATAACAATTTTTTATATAAAAAGACAAGACGTATTAACGCAGACAGTGATAACGAATTGTCGTGTGATTTGCGGGTCAAGTGCCCCTTCATATCGGGTGTGATTACTTATCGTTTTAGAAAGCAAAACAAAAAATATTATTATGGCTTATTATAATGACCAAATCTACCCTGTCCAAAATGCGCAATAATGTATGCCGATGCGCACATATCAAAACCTTCAACTGCAATGTATTCCAAATTATCAGTATATACCGGCAAACAATTACCATCAAACTTTACAATAAACGACATACTGCAATCAAAATCATCAAATGCAATTAATTATAACAATGCAGAAGTACAGCAACTATCAACAAACCAATCAACGCATGAATGACCTAAACAAAATTCGTTACAGTTAACCTCGACTCCTAATGAACTATGTAAAATTGTACATATGGATACGTTCACGTTACACAAAAGAAAAAGGAAAAAAAACATATATATAAATGGATGAATTTTTCAAATATTTCATATATCAAGGATTAGATCAGACACTTTAGACATATGCACAAAATTATATTCGTATTACAAAAAATCTAAATAATTATAACTGACAATAAGTGTAACGTAATATTTTTAAAAAACTGCTTTAGAATGCACTGTATGGAAAAATATGTAATTATACTTTTGCATGTGAATAATAATGACCTATTGAAAGAGCACATAGCAATAAAATAAATATTACAGATTCTAAAGGAAAGATTGTCGATAAGTAACCCATTCGAAAGCTCAGTAATTATTTACAACCGCGCTATTCATTCATATATAAGTCAATCGAATTGTTATATGAACATTAAGACGCACGTGATTTATTAGAAACAGTTTTACGTGGTATACAGTAGTGACAAAATAAGAAAATTATACGATATGGTTAAAAACGAGAGCAGGACAATAAAAGTACAGTAATGAATTATTAAAATTTGAAATGAAACACATTCCTGTACAATGCCGACAAGAAACAAAATATATGTAACACAAAATATTAAAAATAAAGAAGCCGCACAATATAAAGATGCCATACTACTAGAAGATAACGTGTATCACATAGTTCCTTTAATTTCGAAATTTTGTATTATTGTTGTAAGTGGTCATTGCTTCCGTCCATTCCCCTGTAACTGCGCATATCATTTAGATTTTTCATGCTATCTTTTTGGATTAGGACATGGTTGATTTGATTTGTTGTATTTTTCGTTTGGCGCACGTACTTTTGTGTATTTCTTTATACTCAAATTAGTCCTAGCAATATATAGATTAGACTGTGCTGCAAAACTTATTATTGCTCAGATTATATTTGCAATGCTTACCTGTTATTGGAATATAGTTTCTTCTCTTCTTACTCTTGGGAGCATCGCATTGTGATCAAATTTTTGTTGGAGAAAACGACTCGTCCACTGAAATTTACCGCAGATTCCAACAACAGTATGGGAAAGAGTGTCTCTCACAGACCTGTATGTTTGAGTGGTGCAAATGCTTCAGAGAGGACAGAGAGCGCGCGAAGAATGAACCGCATGATCGTCTTTCGCGAACACCCGTCACCAAGCCAAACATTGATCGTGCAGACGCGCTTATTTATGAGAATAGGCGTAGCACTATCAAAAAACTTGGATCAATGGTGTACATCAGAATTGGTATTGTAGAAGGCATTGTAAAAACCACTTGTACTATCGCAAGGTGAATGCACGGTAGATACCACGCATTTTGACGTCAACATGTTGTGCATGAAGCTGTCAGCCATCTTCTACAGCAGTTTGAAGACAAATGTAATGTATTGTTGAAGTGTAGAGTGACCACCAATGAAACATAGTTGCACTACTTCATTTTCGAGTTACAGTAGTCATTACACGAGTAATGGCATACCAGTTCTTCCAAAGTTAAAATAGTGCGGAGGAGCCGTTCTGCAGGAAAAGTGATGGTAACGTACTTCTGGGACTGTCAGGAGATAATCCATCTAGACTTTCTGACGGATGCCAGAACAGTCAATGCAGCTTATTACTGACCATCTGGCAAGAGACGTGAAGGATAAGATTCTATCCAAGCTGAATGCAGGTGAAAAGCGGATAACCTTTTTTTCAAGACAATGCACGCCCCTACACGTACAAAACAACATTGAAAACCCTCCGTAAATTGAAATAGAACCTTCAGCCACATCCGCTGTACAGTTTTGATTTGGCCTCAAGTGATTACCTATTCGGAAGGTTCAAATCAGACTTGCAAAATATGCGGTTTGCTGACGACAATGCCGTCATCCAGACTGTTCGGAAATGGATACGTTGCTAGCAAAAAGCCTTTTTTAAAAAGGGCATTAGAAAGAGATTGAAACGCGAGGACATCAAAGCGCGAGGGACATTGGAGCGCGAGGACATTAGAGCGCGAAATATAAAATTACATGAATGATTAATATTAAACATGAAAACGCAAAATTTAAAGCTTTTAATCATTAGTAAAGCACGATTAAAAATAAAATGTCGCTAGTTATTTGTTTAATAAATTTAATTACTAAAATAGGTGGAAGGAAAATACGTATTACTAATAAACCAAAATTTATTAAACACAAAAAAATAAAATTTTATTTATACATATAGGTTAGGGTGTCCCAAAAAAATGAAAGTTCTTTTTTTCAACGCATACCTTCTAATTTTGTTTGAATGATGTCAAAACAATTGTAAATAAAGTTTCATATACTTAGAACCACGGCAACCCGTGCCGATTTGCATCGAAACATGTCAGTACTTGCATACCAAGGCGCGCAGGAATTAACGTATCGATGTGCTTATTATTACTTGTTTGTTTTAATAGTAAACGCATTGATTTCGTTAAGTCAACATGTCAGTGAAGTTACGTAGTTCTAAAAAGGGAATATTTTTAATAGGGGACGTAAAACATCAAATTAACGATTCAAAACTTCCCTCTAATGGACAGGTATTAACAGTTATGTTCTATAATATTCGTGGAGTGAATTTTAGAGTCAATGAAAGCGCAAATCTTACCATTTGTGAGTGCATTATTTATTGGGAGAAGGCACGTATACCGACTAAATCTTTACCTAACTGTGTTAAGAAACTAGTTACCTTATACCAAGTTTGGAGAGATTTGCAAAAAAGTGCAAACAAAACACACGACGTGTTTGAGCAGCGACAAATGTTTGTTACAAACTTAGACAATTTGTTTGACATTGCACATGCCGATGAGATTCAATTAATAAAGATAAATAAAGATAGGATATTCTTGTAGCGACAGTGAAAGCCAGGTCGACCTGGTCACTTAGTTGGAGTGGACAAAGAACTGACCGAAAAAGAGGAAAAGGCGCGCCTTCGAAACATTGAGGAGCAAAAGCGGCGTGCTAAACATTTTTCATCCTTAACTCCTTTGACATCATCTTATGAATCACTACCAGAAAATTCGTCTTCTGATTCTGAAATAATGGATTTACAAGAAAATTTGCCCATACCAACTGAGAGCACAGAGCCCGACACTAATAAATTTTCTATGAGGAAAAATTTCATCACTCCAAAATTAGTGGCAGCATTAGGTGTCAGTTATATATGAGATATTCTGTGTTTATTATTGAAGCAACTATTGAGGCACTTGGACATAACACTGTCGAATTTTCTGTAAGTCCTACATTCAAAAAATTCTTACGAAAAACGAAGAGATCGCGCAGAAGCTATAAAAGTTGATTTCCAAAACGAGGTACCGGATACTGTAACTGTCCACTGAGATGGCAAACTGTTGTTGGCTTTAGATGCACGCAAATCTAAAGAAGAACGTCTACCGATGGTTATTTCCTATGATAATAAAGAACAGCTTATCGCTGTGCCAAAATTGGACAACTCTTCAGGAAGCGAAAAGGCACAGGCAAATTGAAATGCTATTATTGACTGGAATCTTGAAGATAAACGCAGATTCTCTGTTGTGATGCTACTGCTTCAAATATAGGTCGTATTAATGGTGCCTGTGTGCTCGAACAGAAACTGAATAGAGAAAAGCTTATTTTTGCTTGCAGGCATCACGTCTACGTATTAGTATTAAAAGGCGTGTGTGAGGTAAAAATCAGCCAAGTGACCACAAGCCCTGATATTCCATTGTTCAAAAAGTTCCGAGAAAAATGGAAAAATGTCAATTTCGAAAGAATATACAGAGCTATACAGAAAAGCCATCACGGCTGAATGTTTCATAAATTGACAAACTGCTAGAATTTTACTGAACTGAATTAATTAAAGAAATTGCTAGAGATGACTATCGAGAATTAATAGAGCTTTCAATAATATTTCTAAAGGCAGCTCTGTTAGACGTCTGCCTGTTCATCGTGACATCCTACGTGAGGCCTTGGCTGCAATGCACTTTAGCGGTAAAAGCATCTTACCAGAATTTATGCTTTTTGAAGACCATAAAGGCTTACGAAGCAATCGACAAATGCATCTTAAAAGCAGCTTTACAGAAGTTCTGCCAGCACTTATGGTATTTGACTGATGAAGTGTCTGTCTTTCGATTTGACGATGATGTAGACCAAGAAACTAAAATAAAAATGGTTGCTAACTCAGCCAAAGAAAATCCATCAGCCCACGGTAAACGCTACATCCCATGGAAAGAAGAACTTTGTGGTCCACATTACGGTTAGTATGACAAGTAAAAATATTAGTTTTCCTTTGTTTTCTTTTATTACTTTGATATATGATAACTGGCCTCTCTTTTTAATTTTAGAGAAAAACATCGATAACTTTGTTTCAATCAAAAGGAAATTCTTGTTCAATCGACTCAAAATTGATGACAGTTTTCTCAACGAGTGTCCGACTTCATGGTCAAATAATATTACATTTCAACACGCTAAAAAGAAGGTGCGGACACTGACAGCAGTTAACGGTTATGTTAATGAAAGACTTTCATGGCTTAATCACTGGAGGAACAAAAGCAATTTTTATTACGTTGCGTACACAGACAGATATATCCTGACTGTAAAAAGCAAACTTTGAAAAGAAAATTTAATAAATAACGTCCTTTTAATGATAAAGACTTCATAAATATAAGATACATGTAAAACACCGTTTTATTTACTGAATAAACATTAAGTTTTAAAATCCCTCTATGGCTTCCATACTAACTTTTCTGTTCAAAGTTTGGCGTCAAGTTGGCACGGGTTATCGTTATCCGATTGCAATAATATTTATTATTTCAGTAATTAGGGTCACATGAAAAGAAATTTGAGGATATGCGTATCTTAATTCGAAAAAAATGATAATTTGCGAAGATGTCTTTATAGCTTCTACAGCTTGACTTTTGATCTCATTTACTACAACACTAACTGTAATTATAGCTGCACGACTGTCGTAAGAGTGTTGATTCACTTGTCGCATAAATTTTTTTCAATAGTGTTATGCAATCGTATTTTGCAAGGTTTGATTGAGCATCTCCAATTTTTTCTTTGTTTCACAGGCACTGTTTCGATCGAATCAATACATGTAATCATCTAAATAAAATTTTTCTTTACCCTTTCGGGATATAACACTTTCGCATTCTATTTTCACGAGAAAAAGTACCGTTAACTATTGCAAAGGTAAGTTAAAACTGAAAACTTAATGAACATATTGCACCTTAAAATAATAGAGTTAAGTTATGCAAATATAGAATTAAAACAAACATTTTGTTATTGCTGCCAACATTAATCAAGCAAAATTTTAAAAACTACTGCAAATGAACGTAAGAAATACGTAAAGTTGAACCGATTTTAACTTTACGTATTTCTTACGTTTGAAAGAAAATTTAAAAATTACGGAAGTGCATTATGAACGAGCGCATAAGCTTTGTATTGGTTCAACTTTACGTATTACGTAATTCTTATGAGCGGC
The DNA here is from genome assembly GCA_036346155.1 of Sinelater perroti. NCBI lineage: Eukaryota > Metazoa > Arthropoda > Insecta > Coleoptera > Elateridae > Sinelater > Sinelater perroti. Next base: position 1,128,520 of record JARFIY010000303.1, on the reverse strand, counting down.
TTATGCTTACGTCCATTATGAATGGGTGCTAAGTTAAATTATTCATGGAAAAAGTTGATCCAATTAAAAAACCTTGCAAAAATTTTAGGAAAGGCGGGTGAAAATTTGTCAGCCTAGGACGCCAAGAATATCTTTTGCAGTATTAGTAAGTAATTTTAAATTTTTTCTATATTCTTTTTTTGTTTTTCTTGTAATGCTGGTACCTATGTGGATTCGATATCTATTTGCCTTCTCTGCTAGGTGTTTTAGCGTCTTTTCTGCGTAAGTACTTTGTAAGTTTTTTTTAGGATTTTATTTTTGTTTGTTTCTTTTCCCTACGCTGTCGTATCTTTTCTCTTCCTTTGCCAAATCTTATGTTTTCTTCTATTTATGTTAGGTTTTATTTTTACATTTTCATTTTGTTTCTGGTCTGTGTCATTGCCATTATCCGTAGGTGATTAATTATTGTCAGTTTCTTTTAAGTATTTCTTGTTTTTGTAATTTTTGATAGTTTATCTCTTGGCTCCTTACCTTCATTACTCTCTGGTGATTTTTAGCTCGTCATTTTTCTCTTCTTAACACATTCCTCTTTCTCTTATTTGGTCTCGTTTACCCTAAATATATATTTGTTACCTTATTTGCTTATATTTATTTCCTTGTTCCTTCTTTCCATCTTTCCCCTTCTTCTTCTTCTTACGTATCATGTATTTCTGTACTTTTAGCTGCTTCAAGGAGTAGAAATTTCTATTTACTATTAATTTATTATATTTGATAATTGTTAGATGCTCCCTGCCTATATTTTTTTATTGGTAGACATCCTTGAGCATCACAAAACATGCAATTTTTGTGCTCACCATGGCGTGGAATGGTGTATACCGTACATTTTGGAGACTTATTTTAAAAATAGTAATTCATAAGGGTGGCGGAGTGGCTAGGTTATAGGTATTTTGGAGTAGGTCGTCATGAAAGAGTTCCGACCAAGAGAACCATAATATTGTGAGTACATAAATTTCAACAGACTAGTTCAGTATTAAAACAGAAATCATTTAGTGTTCAGATAATCGAGAATATCATAGCAGTGAAGCTGTTATCACATCGCCACGACGAAGAATTATACATTATAAGGTATGTTGGCAAATATTCCAAATAATGCTGTTGTGTTTAGTAGTGACAAAACTCGTGTTCATTTGTCTAGCTGGACTATCTTCGACAAATCCACGAGCGATTTTTGGCCGTATTTTTTTGAGGAAGCAGAATACGTGGTGATATTTAACATATAAATACACCACTATGTTTCTAACAATATGGCGCTACCTCACATACAGAAAGAATTTCTAGAGAAGTTCTGGGACGAATGTTTCCAAGTCGCCTCATTTCATTATATGGTGACATGTCCTAGACGGCTAGGTCACCAAACCTGTCCCTTTGCAAATTTTTTCTGTGAGGACACCTAAAAGCTAAAGTTTTTATATAGCCGCGGGCTATCAAGGAATTAAAGGATGCTATTAGCAACGTGATCGCAGCAGGAGCAGTACCAGTGGAAAAATAAGAAAACAAAAATATAAATATACTACAGAAAAAGTAAATGATATTTTAACAATTTAATGTCAGGACTAATAAATAATAAAATATGTTCACAGATTAATAAAAAAAAGTAATAATAATTTTAATATTAATTACTTCAATCGAGTTTCGTGCGAGCAGTGAAACGGTGCGGACACTACGTGTACGCTCCGTTATCAGTGCAACGCAGCTAACCACAAAGCTATCTAATAGCCTACATTTCTCATTCCTCAGGACCCAGCGAACGAATCCTCGAGTGCTCCCAGGAGTGCGAACCTTAGGGCGGCGATCAGGGCTTCGGCGGCTCCTGCGAGCCGGGCCTCCGATCGGCAACTGGGATCTTCTCCCGGCGAGGGCATCTTCAGGCCGGTCATCCTGGAGGGCTGCGGGACACGGAAGCCCTACTGGCAGCTGCTGCAGTCGTTTTGGCCCGCTACATGATCCTCAAGAAGAATCCTTGCTTCCAAAGGCCTTAACTCGTCATTTGTTGTCGTTTGGCTTTGCAAATGTAAGGCTGTGTACAGCCGCAGCCGGACTCCGACGTTAAGATAAACGGTGACCCCGCGGTCACAAACAATTTCTTCGAGTGATATCAAGCGACACACACAAGTAAGTGACCTCCAGGTCAACAGCCGTTAGGCAAATCTTTTAGCTTGCGTATTTATATTTATATTATATTCATACGAAAGTCACATAAATAACTAAATTAACAAGCCTTATGGCTTATTATCAAAATGCTGCATCCCATTATACCCAACAAAGCGAACCGATGCAAGCAAATCGCAAACCCTCACTGTTACGTCCAGGGATATCCCACGCCAAACTTTCAGCAAAACACAATAAATAATACACTACCACACTATGCAACCATTCCAAATCAACAGATGTCTACCGCAAACTTTAGTATTCCATATATTCTTTTACAACCTCAAAATCAAGTGTCACAGGAGCAAGAATGGCAACAAGTAGAAAGCAGGAAACGAAGCAAAAACACCGACAAACTGGAAATTCAAACAAAACAGGCCAAAACCGAAAACTATTGGTTAAATAAACCAATAGCACTGGCAAACCGATATAATGGCCTAGAAAATGAAAACCCAGCCGATAACACAGACCAAAGCGAAAATAAAAAGGACCCAAAACCGCCACCAAATTACGTCTCTGGAGTGAAATTCATGGCGCCACTACTGGAACTACTAGAGAATATAGCAAAAGATGACTACGAACTAAAAGTATTATATAATGACGTGATAAAAATACTGCCAAAAACTTCTGAAAAATACACGTCAATAATCAACGCCCTAGCAGAGAAAAAGACAGAATTCCATACCTACAAAAACAGACAAGAACGTAGCTTCAGAGTTGTCTTGCGAAACATTCATCCCTCAACCGATACAGTTACAATTAAGAAAGTTATTGAAGAACATAAACATACAGTAACAAATATCTCTAACATCCGAGAACGCAAAGGAGAGTTGAAAATAGCACTCCCACTATTCTACGTCGAATTGATACCAGCACCAAACAATAAAGATATATATAACATAGACAGATTGTTACGCTCAATAGTTAAATTTGAACCACCCCGGCCAAAAAAAGAAATACCCCAATGTACTAAGTGTCAAAGGTTAGGACACACTAAAAACTTCTGCAACAGAAGTCCTCGTTGTGTCAAGTGTGCAGGTAACCACCTAACCATACAATGCCTACTTAAAACAAAAAGCCCAGATGTAAAATGTGTTAATGGCAGTGGGAATCACCCGGCAAGCTATAAAGGTTGCGAAATATACAAACAATTACAACAGAAAATATTCCCTGCTCTCAGAACAAAACAAATAACCAACAGGGGACAATCCTCACTAATCTAACCGGGTGTAACACATGCCCAAATAGTCAGTGGCAGAGCTCACCAAGCACAACTCACAAATACAAATCGTCAGCAGCCATTAGCACCACCCTCCCATCAATCTAATGAAATGTCCGAACTGAAACAAATGATGAAAAGCCTTATGGAACAAATGTCAACAATGTTAAACATACTAACAACTCTCGTCACAAAACTATCATAATGGCTCAATTTCTTAAGATCGCACTCTGGAACGCAAATGGCCTACAACAACATGGACCCGAAATTACAACATTTATTCAACAACACCATATCGATGTCATGCTAATCTCCGAAACACATTATACTGCACGAAGCTATTTAAAAATACACAATTACTCCATATATGTCACACCACACCCTGATGGAACTGCACATGCAGGAACTGCCATTATTATAAGATCTTCGCTAAAACATCATGAAGTAAATAAATACCCTGAACCACACCTCCAAGCCACCACTATCGTAATTGAAGATTGGCTAGGACCGATAACTCTGTCAGCGGTTTATTGCACCCCGAGACACGCAAACAAACAAGATCAGTACAGCCACTACTTAAATACCCTTGGACATCGCTTCATTGATTGGGGGAGATTTTAATGCGAAGAATATATACTGGGGTACAAGAGTGACAACTACGAAGGGAAGAGAACTGTTGAAAGCCATAAATGCAAACAACCTAAGCCCTCTCACTACTGGCGAACCAACCTACTGGCCCTCTGACCCAGACAAACTGCCAGACCTCCTGGATTTCTGCATTGTTAAAAATATAAGTATGAATTACCTTCAAGCTAAAACTTGCTTGGACCTATCGTCTGACCATTCACCTGTTCTCATCACCCTTGGTACACAAGTACTGCATATTGAAAAACCACCGTCACTTCTCAACAAAAAGACCGACTGGAGCTATTTTAAAACTAGAGTCAATAAAGCATTGCAACTAGACGTACCATTACAAACAGAAGAAAATCTCAGAGACGCAGTCGAACATATTACTCAAACTATACAGGAATCTGCTTGGGAAGCTACACCGAGTGAGCTAGAAACAAAACCAATCATCGACTGTCCAGTTCTAGTCAAAAAGAAAGTTGCCGAAAAAAGGAGACTGAGACGCCGATGGCAAACCACTAGAGCGCCGATTGATAAACAAAATCTAAACAGGGCTGCAACTTAACTCAAACAATTACTAAAAAACTTAAAAAACCAAGCAATACAACATTATCTGGAGAATTTATCTCCCACTGAAGCGTCCGACTACTCGCTGTGGAAAGCCACTAGGAAATTGAAAAAAAGGTCTATACAGCACACTCCACCTCTCCGTAAAGTAGATGGAACATGGGCAAGAACTACTTCAGATAAAGCCCTCACATTTGCCAGTCACCTAGAACAAGTTTTTGTACCTTACCCAGCCGAAATTACACCAGAAGAAGAAAACCAAATCCACCAATTTCTAGTGGCGCCATTTCAAATGAGTCTTCCATGTAAACCTTTTAGTAAAAAGGAAGTAACAACGGTAATTCAAAACTTAAAAAATAACAAAGCACCAGGCTATGACCTGATAACAGGCAAGGTCCTTAAAGAGTTACCAGAAAAAGGCATTGCACTACTTACCAAGATCTTCAACGCAGTTCTCAGACTAGGGTATTTCCCTGAGCAGTGGAAGGTTGCCACCATAATTCTTATCCCAAAACCCGGAAAACCACCAGAAGAGGTCGCTTCATACAAGCCAATAAGTCTATTGCCTCTTCCCTCCAAAGTGTTTGAGAAACTATTTCTGATCAGACTTCAACCAATACTTAAGAACAACAATTTATTGCCTCTACGCCAGTTTGGCTTCCGCGAACAACACGGTACAATCGAGCAGGTCCACAGGATAGTAGAACTAATAAATAAAGCTCTTGAAGGCAAAAGCTACTGCTCCGCAGTGTTTCTAGACGTCAGCCAGGCCTTTGATAAGGTCTGGCACGAAGGATTACTTTTTAAATTAAAAAATATTTTTCCCGCTGACCTGTATCAAGTGATCAAGTCATATTTACTGAACAGATACTATTCCGTTAAACTCCAAGGAGACTCCACCAGACTGTACAACATAAACTCCGGTGTTCCACAGGGCAGTGTTCTTGGCCCTTTGCTATATCTGTTATACACGGCAGACATTCCGACTACCGGGTCAATAACAATAGCTACATATGCGGATGACACCGTCATCTTATCGACACACCCTGACTCTCGAACAGCTTCACACAGATTACAAATCCACCTTGAAAAGGTACAAGACTGGCTAAAGAAATGGCGCATCAGAGCAAACGAGTCAAAATCCGCTCACGTTACGTTTACGCTAAAACGTGAAGAAACATGCCCACCAGGTAGTTTAAACGGACAACAGATCCCACAACAAGAAACGGTCAAATACCTTGGTATTCACCTCGATCGACGTCTCACGTGGAAACAACATGTCTGGGTAAAGAGAAAACAACTGGGGTTGAAATACAGATCCATGTACTGGCTATTAGGTCGAAGATCAAAGTTATCGACAACCAATAAAATTCTACTGTACAAAGCAATATTGAGACCAGTGTGGACATATGGCCTACAACTTTGGGGCGCTGCAGCTAACTCCACAATCGATATTATCAGACGGTTTCAGGCTAAAGTGCTAAGAGCAATTATTGACGCACCCTGGTATGTGCCTAATGAGGTGATAAGACGCGATCTCCAAATAAGTTCGGAGTTAATTACAAAAGTGAGTGCCACCTATCGCGATAAACTCAGTGCACATCCAAATGAATTAGCAAGTAACTTAATAAACAATAATGGTGAAGTGCGGAGGTTAAAAAGATTTAAACCCTCGGACCTACCCAACAGATTTGAATAGTTTAATCTGCTGACTTTCATATAACATACAACAATATTAATATTGTGAACTTAGTTTTAGGTTAGTATAGTTAATAGTCAAGAATACCTCACTATTCTAGGAATGTTATAAAGGGAAATTGCCATTGTAGGCAAGATCCCACAAGTCATTTAGATAATCATATTAATTACTGAATGCCTCATTTATTTGGCAGATTGTAAACTAAATAACTCAATAAAAAAATATACTTCAATACATTGTAAATTTAAGAGTTTTTATTACTTTCTTTATAATGTGTTCAATCACCGTTTCGTAAGAGATAAATCAATCGACGGTTATTTGATACATAACAACCTGGTCTGACTTTTCCATCTGATTACGTATCTGGCAATTAAAATTCCAAGGTACACAGCAAAGATAAGACACAGATTATTCGCTAGTTCGCGTAATTTTTTTTTTTTTTGTAAAAGGCCGACTGAGTTATTTATAGAAACAGCATACAATGTAGAGATGATGAGAAATCATAAATAGCAATTTGGAACAGTAAGCAGTTCTTTTAAATTACTAAAATATTTCTTAGCATTTCCAGCTGTTTCATTAAAATTATTGTTAGAATTAATTTATATAAAAACACTTTTTTTACATTATCACTGAAAAAGTACCCACAATCTTACATATTAATCTGTCAAAAATAAAATAATGCGTTTAGGAATTATTCTTTTCTTTTTACTATCCAATTTTTACATTAATTTCTGTTATATACTTGATTTTTAAACAAAATTTTTGAAACTAGGATCCTCTACGCTAAAATATAAGTAATTTGAATATAAATCTATTCATAATTAATTATGTTTACATAAAAAATATAGAAGTAATTTTTAATGCAAGTTACTCGATAGTAGCGTATTTTTCCATAGACTCAAAATGATGTATTTTTACAAGAACAAAAATCGAGTTGGTTTTTTTAAGTGTTTCTAAAAAACTTTAGATACTATTGATAGTAGATTAATCAGACAGTAAGATGATGTTTTCTTTTAAAGCTTTCCTGCTTTAGGTATGAGTTCAATCTTAGAATACGTGGGATGTACTATATCTAGTGTTTAATATTGGAAACTTTTTTATTGCTTCTCAAAATATTGTCTCTGATGGTCAATATGTTGTTGTGTACGCTGGAACGGAATTTTTTATGGCGAATCAGATATCTTCGAAACATGGGTTTTGAACGGATCAAGCGCCTCGTTCGGCGTCGAAAATTGTTGACCACGCAGTTTGTTCTTCGCGTGTGAGAATAAAAGATACTTGTTAGGGGCTAAATCAGGAATGTACGCCGGATGAACCATCAATTCGACGTTTTGAGTGCTCAAAAACTCATTACCATAGTGGGGAATGATCCGACGCCGCGTGTTGGTTTCTCTTATTTCTCCGAAGACTTCTGGCAAACAAATGGTTGTGTCCCATTTAGAATCGAGCGTTTAACTATCCTCTAAAACCATGGTTGCAACTTGTCCAGTTTTTTCTAAAAAAAAAACGGCTACTATTCGTTAGTGAACTTCGACCACGATTACATTTTTGAACCGACATTGTACAGTGACTCTGCGTGGTGCTTCGTTACCAAAGGTCGAAGTAAATCGATCGACGCACTGTTGAAACAGACCACCTCCAAAATCGTAAAAAATCATCACACGAAAATGTTTACGAGTGAATTCCATTTTTGGCCGAGAGAAAATTTCCAATTGTAAGATACAAATGTCAAATCGCATCTAGCAATCACAGGATTGCCAATTTGCAATGGATATAGTGTAACCCAAATATTACAGATAAAAATATGTAATTTCATAATTATAACGATTATTTTATCTTTGCAACGAAGGTCACGCGATAATGTGTTTCAGTATATAATGTAGCGTTGATAATTTCAAATAAACATAGGTTATACCATTGGAGAACATAACTCTAGCTAAGAACGGTAAGTCCGTAATTCAAGTATTGTTGTTTCAGTTAATTGCGTCACATTACAATTACATAAATAAAATCTGTGGTTATTTTATAAGTACAAATTAAATAAGTAATAGTTTTCTTAAAACATATGTTAGCTTTTTAATGCTTTGTCCACATACTAAAATTATTTATTTTTTAAATTAGTTAATTATGACAATTACTAAATTTATAATTATTTAATTATTACAATACTCATCATATTTATATAATTTAGGTTTATGTGATATTAAGTCGAATTATTTTTTCAGATGCAAGCGATACTAATAACGATAGTAATATTAATTGCTCTCTATAAGTATATCACAAGGAATAATAACTATTGGGAAAAAAGATTAGTCCCGCACCCAAAGCCATTACCTTTGTTCGGAAACGTGTTTAGCGTGTTTACGTTACGTGTATACGCAGGATTATTTCTAGCAAAATATTATAACTCATTTAGAACACCTTACTTTGGTTTATATATTCTAAACACTCCCGTTCTAGTAATTAGAAGCCCCGAACTAGTGAAACGAGTTTTAATAACGGATTTTAAGAATTTTGTCGACCGAAATAATCTGAATGATGAAAAATTGGATCCGGTTGCGTCAAAGATCTTATTTCTTTCTAAAAACCCGGAATGGAAATACATGCGCAGTAAAATTTCTTCTGCGTTTAGCACGACAAAAGTAAAAGGAATGCTACCCTTGTTTCATAGAACTGCGGAGGACATGAAGCTTTACCTGCATAAGAACAATAATAAATCTTACGTGGACAGTAAAGATTTGTGTGACAGATATGCTACAGACATTGCAGCATCTTGTGGTTTTGGGGTTGACGCCCATTGCTTTGAAAACGAAAATTCTGAATTTAAGATTATTGGAAAAAAACTATTTAGTTTTGATTATATCTCAGCATTTCGGCAAACCTGCTATCTGATGATCCCCGGCTTAGCAAAATTATTAAAAATGCAATTTTTCGAAAACAGCACCAGGTCCTTTTTGAGAGAGTTGGTATTATCGTCGCTGCAGTTACGAAGGAAAACGGGTATCAAGAGGAACGACATTATAGACACTATTATTAAAATTCAGGACAATTCAAGCTCGGATGATCTTTATAAATTTGGTATGATTCATAAATGTTTATTAATAAATCGAACACAAGGTAATTAATAATTTACTAGAGGGAGATCGAGCTGTTGCACAAGCTGGCCAATTCTTAATAGCTGGACTCGATACTGTAAGCATCACCATTTCACACACGTTTTATGAACTTGCTCTCAATCCAGAGATACAGGCTACAGTACGGTCTACAATTAAAGTTGCTCTACGTCAGCATGGAGAAATAAACTATGAAATGCTGCAAGATCTAAAATATTTAGACATGGTAATTTATGGTACGTATTATAACTTATAAAACAAAAGCAATCAAGTCAAATCATGATGTAAGAACCTAAAAAAGAGAAAGATTTATAATATTAATTTTTAAGTTTTAAGTATTTTTTGATAAGATTGTGCTTAAAATAGTTCTAACAACTTTAGATGTTACTAATCTTTTGCAGAAACTCTTCGTAAATATCCAGTCGTACCATTTATAAACAGAACATGTCTAGAAGACTACCAAGTTCCTGACACGGATTTGGTTATAGAAAAAGGAATTTCCGTTTTCATTACCACACATGGCTTACATTACGATCCAGAATATTTTCCGGATCCTAACAGGTTTAATCCCGAAAGGTTTTCCGTTGAAAATAAAAAACAATTACCAGATTTATGTTATATTCCCTTTGGAGAAGGGCCGAGGAGTTGTATAGGTAACGTTGATTCAATAATTGGTTGGTTAAAATTAAAATTCATTCTTTTAGGAGAGAGGTTTGGTTTTATGGTTGTAAAGATCGGCTTGGTGCATGTGCTGTCTGAATTTGAAGTTTTAAAAACTTCAAACACACCGCCTTTAGTTTCACTAGTAAAAAGGGGTTTTTTCCCATATCCTCAAAACGGCTTACCTGTGAAATTTAACAAGAAATCTGTATTAAGTTAAATTATTATGTGAAAATTATAATTTGCTCTGGTTATTCTGAAATATATGAGTTACACATATTTATTGTTATTATTTTTTGGATATAAAAATATTAAGCACTCTGACAAAATAAACAATTTTACGAACAAGTTAATTTTTAAAATATTTTCAACATTTTGGCATCTACTTTGACGCCCTTATCAAGAGAGAGTGAAGTTAGTTTCTCATTCGAATCTCAGTCTATTTGTTCCCCAAAAACTGTTAGTCAAAAAAAATTAGCCTCTTGCGAGCTCTATTTTGCTAATTATTGAAACAGATTTGAGAGTTAGACGGAAACTTATTTTAGTAGGAGATATACTGGGTTCGGGACAGATTAGTTATTTGGGAGAATTAGGTAAATATTTTTTAAAATTTTATTAATCAGCAATCAGAATTTTAGAAGCTAATATGAGCTTAAATATTACGTGTTTTCTTGTTAAAATGTAAACTCTTGGACCTTCTTTAACATGTGTGGTGAATCACATTTTTTTAATGTTCTTTTTTTGTTGTTGTTTAATTAGTAATCCCACTAGAGGGTTACTGTTGCGATTTGTTGCTATTGTACGAAGAATCTTGAACTGGCGTATTTGAATAATTGTTATATTGGATTTGCTTGGAATTCCATAGCTGCAATGCCATAGATTTACATGGGTTTTATAACTGCCTAGTAGATTATGGTTTCATTTTTGAGTCTTCTTCCAATTAATAGTAGTATAATTCGTTGAATCTAGGGTCCTTCTTTAGATATGTGTTTTTTTCAATTGAGTTTTTATCTAGGTGTAATCCTAAACAATACTGGAGAGGCAGGCGTGTAAATAGCCGCTCTCGTGGTGCGGTGTGGGATACGTAGTACGGCCCGTATTGGAACGTCAACCGATAAGGCCCAAATCGTCCCTTAAACTGCCGTCGCGAAAGCGGATGGGGGCGGCTACCGATATCAACCAACGAGTATTGCCAAATCGCTGGATTTTTTTTTTAATTACTACTGCAAATTTACAATCTACTTTGATAAAAGTAATAAGTAAATTAGTTGAAACTGACGTATTTGGCATGAGTAGGGCACCATCCACTGGCGGGTCTCCACGACTTATTCAATAAGGTCTTCTGGCCATTGTCTCTTCAATCTTCTATCTAAGGACTAGCGAGGTTAGAGGTTTGTAATGAGTGGGTTGAAATGGTTTAATGTGCGCATTTTGCTCTTGGCTGCATAACTCTTGATGACTTCCGAGATGAATGGGATTTTGAGATCGTGGTGGAGGGTTTGATTGCTGACATACCAAGGTGCATCAGTCAGAATGCGCAATGTCTTCGATTGGAATTACTGCAATATTTTGGTGTTGGATGGCTTACTGCATCCCCACAGTTTAATCCCGCAAGACCATACAGGTATTAGGATGACTTTATACAGTAATAGCTTGTTTTCGATTGTCAGTTTAGATGATCGTCCGATTAACCAGTGCATATTTTTGGTTTTTATATTGAGTTGCTGTCTTTTGGCTTTTATGTGAGCTTTCCAAGTTAGTCGTTGATCTAGATGAAGTCCCAAGTACTTCACCTTAGTTTTTATTGGAATGGGTTGGTTGGAGATGGTGACTTGAGGGCATATATGATGTTTCATAGTGAAGGTAATTTGACTTGATTTAGCGCTGTTTACTTTGATCCGCTACCGATCAAGCCAGCTTTTTAGGAGATTTAGGTGTGACTGAAGGTTTTGGGATGCTTTGTCGGCATTGGTATCAGATGACATTATTGCGAAGGTAGCAATTAGGGTATTATCTGTAGTTGGAATATCTTCAGTATAGAGAAGATAGAGAAAGGGACCGAGGACACTACCCTGCGGAACACCGGAGCTAATAGCGTGGTAGCGTGATAGCGAACCCTCGAACTGAACTTGAAAAAGTTAAATAGGATTTTAGGAGTATGGAAGAGTGCTCGTCCTTTAGGTGAAATTAACCTGGAACCCCAGTGGGTATGTTTGGCGTTCCAGTCTCCTGCTATTAAAAAGCGAGGTCCAAGTGGGAGGAGAAAATCTTGAAATTCCTCAGCTGCAATGGAATGTCTAGGTGGACAGTAGACTGCTCCGATAGTTAGAGGCCAAGGAAATAAGTTAACTTTAACTAATGCACTTTGGATTTTATTAGTTGTATAGGATGATAATTCATAGTGATCTATTGCGGTTCTGATTATGATTGCCGACCCCGCATGTGCTGTTCCGTCTGGATGATTTGCATAGTATGTGTTATAGTGTGGTATTTTTGATGTAGATGTAGAATGGCTTTCAGAGATAAGTAGTATATCTATTTTATTGTAATTTAAAAATAGAGTTATTTCCTGGATATGATTTTTGAGACCGTTGGAGTTCCATGCCGCTATTCTTATCGAGTTAGCCATTAGTGGGTCAGTTTATTAATAACAGTGGTGAGCATGGTTAGAATCATGCTGTTGTGATTTAGTAATTGTGTGAACATATTTTTAAATTCGCTAAGGAAGGAGGTAAGCTTTTCTGTAGTTTCATCATTATTTTTTGTACCTCTTGTTGCAACTTGTGAGTAACTAGGAGCGTTCTGAGAGGAGTCATACAAGGGCTGATGGTTAAGTGATGTGAAAGCTGGTGGGTTTGCTCTGTGAGGTATTCTAATAGCTGACTGCTTTGGCAAGTTCCTAGCTTTTAGGTCTCTGTACTCAGAACATCCTCTACAATTGGGAGGGTCGTCGCCATTGCATAGGGCACATTTGGCTGGAGTTTCCCTAGTCTTTTTACACGTTTGACTGTTGTGGGGTCCTCCACATCTAACGCAATTGTAGGACTTCGTGCAATAGGCCTTGGAGTGGCCATAGGCTTGACAACGTGTACATTGTATTATGTTGTTTTTGATTCGAGGTGCTTCTATTCTGACTTTTGAATTTTGTATAAATTTAACTTTATACACATCCTTATTGTTTGTTTGGGGCTCGAGGTCAACGAAAAATATTGACAATGGGTTTTTGCTTACTCTGTGTCGGATGTTTATTAAGTTTCTTACAGGGTGTCCTAACCTATGCAGTTCGTCCTTGATGTCTTGGATAGGGATTGAATGATGTAGGTCACGTATGACGATTCTATAAGCTCGCACTTATTTTATTTGATACGTATGATACACAACTTTTTCTTGACTTAGGTGAGAGATTAGCTTCCTGTATGCATCAATGGTTCTTGCATTTGTTTTTACCGTATTATTGAATAGGGACTTGGAATAAAATCGTTCTTCTTCGACGACTTTGGTCAGGTTATTAGTCATGGCTTTGAAGTCGGTAATACCGTAGATATAAATAGGTTGAGGGTTAGGTTCTGAAGATTTCGTTTCAGGGTTAGTTTCATTTGAGTTGTTTTTATCAGAATTGTGAACAGTTTCGTTTTCAGTGAGAACCTGATACCTGTTTGTTCTGTTGGTTGCGGACGAGTTTTCAGGTGGCTTGGCTTGTACCATTCGTTTTCTTTTTTTGATAATAGTTTGCCAGGGATGTTTACTACCGCTTTGTTCTTGATCTGCATTCATATTTTGGTCATCGTCGCTTTCAATTCCATAGATAACTTGTACAGGTTGCGAGAAAGCTGTTGTAAAAATATTACTGTATATGGGCGTGCTTGTAGTTGAGATTTGGGATAAACATTGTTGATAAAGTTAAGGAATTGGAAATTGATTTTGAAACATCGGAGGTAAGTGAGGATTGAGTTGAGTTTGACTTATCTGATTTACGTAGTTTAGCATTGGTGGTGGCTGGTTTTGCATTGGTGGCATTGGTTGAAAATTATTCCAGTTGTTACAGGAGTTGCTGGTTGGTCCGGGTATATTCCCGGTTGGGAACATTTCACTATATTAATGTTTATCTATTTTACAGTAGCTTTAAGCGAAAAAGGTTTGCTGGGTTAAATTTGAATTTAAGTTTTATTGAACTCTGTGACCGCGATATCAGTCACGTGCAGCTGTGTTATCACTCGGCCGACCCTCAGGCGTCGAGAGCGGCGATCGAAACGTCTTTATTCCGTGAAAGTCAACCGAGAACTGAAGTTCGGAAATGAAGCCAGTCTTTCCTTTATTGCTGCGTAACCATGGTATTCTCGATACGAGTTATTTTGATATATTTTAAGTGGCAGCCAAGTTAATGTCTTTTTCAAAAACTTAAATAGCCGGTTCACCTAAAGAATAGTCGCACAGGTTATGTACAGTTATGTTAGGTAGTAACGAAACAGTAATATATTACAGATTTTGACAGTATGTTAGAATCCTACAGAAACTAATAAGATACCCTGTAGAATTACCACTAGAATAGCGCCAAAAACCATTTTCTATCTTTCGTATCCTCCAAAAATACTTAATTTAAAGAAACCTTGATCAAACCAATTTTAAACTGTATGACGTTGTTGATCGCTTTGGCTCCACCCATATTAGGCTTCTATACCTGAAAGGGAAGCCTAATGAAACTCGAGAACTACTGAACCTAAAGACGTAAGGGGGTACCATTCGAAAGTCTATGGCCTACCGGGTTCACATCCGTGAGCTGGAATAGGTAAGATGTCCTACAACAATGTAATAAGAGTTTTTAGTACTTCAAATATGTCCAATATGTAAGTCCTTATAACTTTTGATCAAGGCAGCTTCCAAGCTGGAGACCAGCTTCTATTTCTGTGGTTTTTTGACATCTGTCACGCCTTATAATTTTTGATCTGTGATAGAGATATAACGTTTTCAGTATTTAACTAAGGAACATAAGTCAAGTCCAGACGCCAAATATCAGTCTGATCGGAAAGTCTCGTGACCGTTTTGACCGAAAGTGGTCGAAAATTTTTGTTTATATATAGAAGCCCCAGACATTAGTGGAAAATAAGTTCCACGTCAGTACTTGTTAATTCTATCATTTGGGATTTCTTCAGTACGATAAACATGATAAAGAATAATATATTTCTAAGGAAAAACAATATTCAAAAATATAAGTTCAATTATTTACGATGTCGGAATACTCACAGCAAGTGTGCATATTAAAATATTTCAACATTGTGCAGATGAGCTGCAACGACCCAGTTTAAAAGTACTCGCGGTCTACTATTACACTTTTTCGATTAATGCTATGAATTAAAGTAAACGAATGCTACTCTTCCTTTTATATATTATAAAGTCATACATTTTACAGCTTATTTAAATAAACGACAATTTGTTAAAGTAAGTTTTAAAATGTGCAGCATTTAAGGGTTCTAAAAAGGAGTCAGAAGGGTAATCGATGAGTATTATAAGCAAATTAGGGCGCACTGCACAAATTTGTACCAGAATTATTGCTATAAAATTGCTCATGAGAATACAAAAATATTCAATAAAGTTGAAGATGAGCTATGGGACCACTTATTAAAACACCTATAATAGGGTGGTAGCTAATAAGAAACTTGTCTATCCAACGACTAAGCTTCACGTTCTTGTTAAATTCTTGGCCTTACAGAGTGTTGCTTAGTGTTAGGAAGATACGGTAACTCCTTTGATTAAGGTTGGGGACTAAATGGTGATTGGGACAGAATTTTTTTGTATTGAGTTTTTATTTTATTTTGTTACTTTCTTAATATTTGTTTTATTATTGATAAATAACGGTTAACTGATCAAAAAGCAATTTTTAAAGTAAATTGCCTAATTGTAAATTTTTATTATATATACAGGTCTATAGAGTTATTTCTAATAATAATTTAAATAAACTTAATTATACTTAAATATATCAAAATTTACAAGAAAATTCATGTATGTAGCAATTCACAATGTTCCCTGCAAAAGTCAAATATATTTTGTTACTTGCAGTTCAACTGAAAACACTAATAATACAATTAATAAAAAATTAATTATTGCGTAAACACAATTATATTATTTATAGTACCCTTTAAAATATCCAATGTTATTAATGTTGTTATTTGTATATATTGCGCTTTAAATATACTGAAAAGAACATTACACTTTATTTATGTCACATTTGATCAAACAAATCTATAAAATTCATTTTTTAGTCAATTCTGAAGAGATTATAAACAAATCTAGCAATTACCCATCAAGTTACGCAAGTAATTAATTGAAACAACTTCCATTTACTGTTTATCCAAATCGTACTCTAAAAAGTTATTGCTTTCGTTAGTGAAACATAAATCGTAACGAAAGTCAAATATTTGCTCCATAATTCTAGGTAATATTTTTAAAAAATATAGAAAAAGTAATTATTTCTTTCTATATAATCTTCCTTCGAATCTGGTTTACTCTAAATTTTTCCTCATCTTTGAAATATTTTTTTTTAATTCTAACGCCAAGTTTTAGTATTTTAATATTACGATTATATTGTTCTGCAACTTTAAAAATTACAAAAAAATTTGAATGCAGGAAAGTGTCAAAGTATAATATAACACCAAGTGAAAGTTCGTAATTCAATGTGGTAAAATAAATTTTCCGAAAAAATATAAAATTCCTATAGCTAAATAACATTATTAAACATTTGTGTAAATTTAGTGCTACTTGAACTATGCCACAATTATTTGGATGAAAAAATAGATGATTTCAACCACGAAGGCTGATCACGGTGTCTTGCAACAAGAAATAAGAGCATATTTAAAAATATTCTTATTAACATTTAATCGAGTTATTATTCAAGTCAAAAGAAAGGATCAGTATTAGTAAAACGTTTTTTCCTGCTTTTTTTTCTAGCTTGCAACATTATATTACCATTATCTTATTTCTCTCTCTTTATCTCCCCCACCCCTCTATCCTTATCTCCTTCTCTTTTGATAACGCGTATTCTAATCTTATTCCCTATTAATTTTAGTTGCTTTGTGTGCGTTTTTCGCTTTCTATTTCGTATACAGGATTTTTATAACTTTTATATTTATGCATTTAATATCTGCCCTGTGCATGGCAGCAAGTACTTTGCTACTTTACTTTTAGCAAAGGTTCTTTCTATGTAGACACATGTGATCTCCTGTGAGTTTTTTTATTATTTGTTGAACTTATTCGAACTTATAATAGTCAGCAAATTAAGGAGGTGTTAGAAGAAAGAAAGAGTTTAAAAGACTTAATGAGAACAATATCGGAAGGAAAGCCCAACATAACAAAGTTAATAAATGAGGACGATAAAATAATTATATAAAAAGAGCAAATAATAAAAACAATAGAAAATTTGTATCAGACGTTATACGAAGCCAAGATAAAGCCATCGTAGGGTAAAACATAGAAAAATAGAAACATAGTTAAAAATACGGGATCAAAAGAAATATCCGATATAGCAATCGAAGAAATTACCAAAACATTAAGAAAGCTATCCAATGGCCGACCATCAGGCAAAGACAATGTTGTAGCTGAAAAGTTAAAATACGGAGAACCAATATTAAAACTATTGGAAAATCTATTTAATACATGTTTAATTGAAAATAAAATACTCGATGATTGGAACAATGACTTGATGATTCTACTTTTTATAAAAGGGAATAAATATAAATTGACAAACTGCTGATCCATTAGTCTTCTGTGAGTTTCGTGGAAATTTTTTACAAAAATAATTACAGAAAGATTGACTAGCAAGTTTCATAGCTACCAACCATGAGAACAAGCTGGGTTTCGCAAAGGCTTTAGGATTTTAGACCATCTACAAGTAATTAGAACGCTAATAAAAAAAGTGAATGTATACAATACAGCACTGTAGATGGCCTTCGTGGAATATAAGAAAGCTTTCAACACTATCAAAACTTGGGCAGTTTTAAACAAATTAAACAATAACCGAGTAGTTCACAAATGTACATTTTTAATACAAAACATATATAAAAATGTTACATTTCAAATTAAGTTGCATGAAAAAATTAAAATAATTAAAATCGATAGAGCGATACTACAAGAAGATTTGATTTCGCCTAAGTTATTTGAACTTTGAATGGAAGACATGTTTAAAGAACTAAAATGGGACGACAAAGGCATAAATATTGACGGAGAGAAGCTAAACTATCTGCGCTTTGCCGATGATATTGTTATAATAATTACTGGAAAAGAAGAACTGCAGCAAATGCTTTAAGAACTACATCAACAACCAAAACAAATTGGCCTAAAAATAAATACAATAAAAACGAAATACACAACTAATTAAATAACATAGAATGAAGAAAATAAATGTAAAAGTTGACGATCACACAATAGAGAAGGTGGATTCATATATGTACCTAGGACAAAACTCATATTATCAAAAGATAACTTAAAAGCTGATCTAGATAGACACTAGCACGGGCCACATTCGGTAAACTGCAAAAACTTTTAAAATCTCAAATACCGAACACATTAAAAGCAAGAGTCTTCGACCAACACATACTTCCGACATTAACATATAGTACAAAATCTTGGGATTCTAATAACAGCATAATAAAAAAGCTGTAAGTCACACAACGTGAAATAGAAAGCTGCATGATAGGAATTACACTCCGTGATCATATACCTAATAGTGAAATACGGAAAATATCAAAAGTGACAGACGTGATACATTGCGAGTGTAAACTTAGATGGAATTGGCCAGACTACATAGCCACGATGAATAAAATAAATGGATACGTCGAATAATTGAATGGAGGCTACGAAGTCACAAGAGGAATAGAGGGAGGACACAAACAAGGTGGACTGACAACGTTAAGAAATTCGTTGGTATAAACTGGATGCAAAAGGCCAGAGATCGACAACAGTGGAAAATGCAAGGGGGGGCTTACTTTCGACGATGGATGATTCCCTTTTTCTCTTTATCATCATATAATCGTTCGACGTATAATTTCACCTTTTCTGTGATTTTCTCTTGTTCCCTTTTGAATGGGAAAAACTATATAAGAATATTTTATAAACATGAAAATGTGATTAACCTAAATTTTTATATGTTTCTACACTGAAACCCACTAAATATTTTTCTAAATTGTTAATAGTTAAACACTGTCTTCGATCGCTTCACATATGTTTGTAGCTTGAAAATGTGTGTTCAACTTTGCAAGAAATAACAGGTGCGTACTTAGAAGCATATATATCGTTCATTTTTTTAACATGATGTAGCCTTCATTTTTTGTCAAAACAGAGTTCAGATATATTTTAACTTTTTTTAAATTTTCCACCACCCTCAGCAATTGTGCTTTTCAAGCTTTCAATAAAGGTTAAACATTCATATAGTGAATCTTTTATATATTCGAAGCTAACTATTAACTAAATTATATTTGAGTTTAACAGTTTCAGCAAGTACAGCTAAACATGTACAATTAATTAAAATTATAAAAAAAACTTTTAAATTTTGTGATGCTTTCATCATATACGGTGGAGCATGTGTAACCATTAACATTATTTTATCCACTACCATTTAATTGGACAAATAAAAATTTACTAATGAATATAGCTATCGTTACATTATTTTTTTAGAACTTTTATACCGATCAAATAACCTCTTTTGAGTTCATTTTCATTCAACTTACCGGACACAAGATTAGCTATATACCGATCTTTAACATCTAAATCTACGGTCAATGTGTTTTTTTTTATATTTTGTAATAATTAATGTCGACATATTTGTTTTTTAATATTGAAATAGGAACATTACCCGTGTGCTTAGAAGTAGTGTTTTTTTTTTAAATTTGAAATAAAAGACTATAATATTTGTATATGAAGAATTTATGATATATATATATATATATATATATATATATATATATATATATATATATATATATATATATAAACAGAAATGGGTGAGGCCTACATTCAGGATGGCAGAAGGCTGAAGAAAAAATTATCTATAACAAAATTTAATTATAAAATCAATCTACTTTTTACTTTTAAAACTTCTTTTATATCAAATTAAAAACATTTAAAAAGTGCATTTCAAATTTATTACTATAATTTTAACATGAAGTAATAATAAAAGACTTACTTTTTGTCACAAACTGTGCAAAAAATATGAGAGAAGTAGGTAATTTTCAAGTTAGTATTATTTAGATACCATTTTTATAATTTTTAAACAGATTCTGTTTTCATAATATGAAATAAATACTTCAAATCAGAGGAATATACTTTACAAACAATTTTTTTTAAATTATTTTAACCAGCGTATTTACAATCTACTCCTAATTTGAGTATTAAGTAAAATTATATAACAATACAATGTCATGCGGGGAGCTCTAGCCAGTGCTAGTCTCCCTAATGATTACATCAGTTTTGATTAGGTTGTGCGAGGTCCAGCGGCCATTGTCGTTTGAGCCTTTTTGCGATGTCCAGTTGATTGGAGAGTAGTTCAATGAGATGGTTAGGGTGTCCTGCCAAGTTACTGCTATAGTTAGTTGAGAGCCTTTTGATTTCACTATCTACGTAGGGAACTCCTAGGTCGTTATGAAAGGTGTCGTTCTTTATGTACCATGGTGCATTGGCCAGCATACGGAGGGTTTTGGACTGGAATCTTTGAAGGATTTTAGTGTGTGTCGCTTTGACGCATCCCCAGAGTTGAATCCCGTAGGACCATATGAGCTTCAGGATGACTTTATACAGCAAAACCTTGTTTGATAGAGAGAGTTGGGAATGTTTTCCAAGTAACCATGCCATTTGTTTGATTTTGAGATCTAATTGCTTCCTTTTGGCTTTGATATGCGAGCTGCAATTGAGTTTTTGGTCGAGGTGCAAGCCGAGGTATTTTACTTCCCTATGGATTGGAATTGGGGTGTTATTTATGCTGGTTTGAGCGCATTCGATACGTCTTATAGTGAAGGTTATTTGAGCCGATTTATCAGTATTGACTGTAATTCTCCACTTATGGAACCAGGCTTGCAGTGAGTCTAGATGCTGTTGAAGATGTTCCACAGCAAGTTCAGGAGATTGGTTGACTGAAAGGATGGCCGTGTCGTCAGCAAATGTCGCAAGTATAGTGTTGTCTGTGGTTGGTGCATCTGATGTATAAATTAGATATAGCAGTGGTCCCAAGCGCTGCCCTGCGGGACTCGGACTTGATTGGATGGATATCTGAGACTGCACTGTTCATTTTGACTTGGTAGGTTCGGTCTGTGAGGTATGACTTGAGTAGTACGTATAGCTGACTGGGGAGGTGTAATTTGAGTTTGTATAACAAGCCAGTATGCCACACTTTGTCGAACGCTTGCTTAATGTCTAGGAACACCGCTGGGCATACATTCTTCTTCTCCATGCTTTTCATTATATGAGTGATGATTCGGTGGCTCTGGTGAATGGTGGAATGGCTTTCACGGAATCCAAACTGGTGCAGTGGGATAAGCTGGTCTAGGTCTACAGATTTCTTAATGCGCTTGAGTA
The DNA here is from genome assembly GCA_036346155.1 of Sinelater perroti. Classification (NCBI taxonomy): domain Eukaryota; kingdom Metazoa; phylum Arthropoda; class Insecta; order Coleoptera; family Elateridae; genus Sinelater; species Sinelater perroti. Next base: position 1,106,889 of record JARFIY010000303.1, on the reverse strand, counting down.
GTAGCCGTTCAAGAAGTTTGGAAAGGAGAGGCAGGAGACTTACTGGTCTGTAGGATTGTGCTTGGGTGGGCGGTTTGCCAGGTTTCGCAATCATTATTATCTGGGCATGATTCCATAACATAGGGAAGTAGCAGAGTTGTAGCATTCTGTTAAATATTGTGGTAATTAGTACAATCGCTTTTTTGGGGAGGTTTTTAAGTACTTCTCCAGCCATTATGTCATATCCTGGTGCTTTACGGACGTTTGTTAGTTGTATTTGTTGAGAAACTTCTGCTGGCGTAAAGGGCTTGATTGGCGGTGACAATTGCCACGCAGTATCGATGAAGGATTCAATTTCTTTATCGTCAACATGACCTTGTACTTGTGGTGTTGTAAACACGTTAGCAACGTGTTTCGCAAATGAATTGGCTTTATCAGTATCAGATCTGGCCCAGGTATCGTCGGAGTTTTTGATAGGAGGGATAGTTGCTATTGGCCGCTTGAATTTCTTTGTTGTCTTCCATATAGAGTTGTCATCAGGAGAGAGATGGGTGATGTCTTGACTGAATGTTTCATTGCGAGCTTCCGCTAGCGCCTTTTGCAGTTGATGCGTTAGTCTATTATAGTGGGTTTTGTCTCGTCTATCTTTGGTTCTCTGCCATTTTTTCCGTGCCCTTCGTTTCTCAGAAATGAGGTTCCGTACGTTCAGAGAAATGTTGTCTGTTTCAGGTGATGGTTTTGGAACGGGAGTGGCTTGCCATGCAGCTTCTTGTATAATGGCAGTTAAGTACTGGGTTGCCTCATCAATGTCTTGAGCGTTTTTTATTCTGATCTCGAGTTTAATTTCATTTTATAGGTAGTTCCTAAAATATTCCCAGTCGGTATGCTTGTTGCATAATTTTAAAGGAGGGTCTTTCTTAATGACAGTCGTGCTGATACTTATAATGATTGGCGTATGGTCAGAGGATAGATCGAAGTTGGATTCCGTTTGTTGATAAGTATTCGCTATGCCATTGGTAACTGCATGGTCAAGTAAGTCTGGCAGTTTATGTGGGTCACTGGGCCAGTATGTTGGTTCACCAGTTGATAGGTAGTTGTAGTTGTTTCGTTGGATTGCAGCTAGCAGTCTCCGTCCTTTCGGGGTGGCAATCCTTGAGCCCCAAGCAGTATGCTTGAGTTCCAATCACCCGCTGCAATAAATTTTGGCCCCAGGGTTAGTAGGAATTCCTCGTATTCTTCAATTGTGATGGGGTGACGTGGTGGGCTGTAGATGGACGCAATGAGCAGGGGATGGAGAACTTCTATTTTAATTTTGCACTTTGTATTTTGTTAGTTATAAAAGGCTCCATCTCGTAGTGGGAAATTGTGTTTTGACAATTATAGCTGATCCAGCGTGAGCTGTGCCGTCTGGATGATTGGCAAGGTAAGTAGTATATTTCGGGATTTTAACTATTGTTCTTTCTGTTGCATGGGTTTCGGAAATTAATAGGATATCGATTTGTTGCATTTGTAGGAAGGTAATTATTTCCGGGATGTGTCGGGTAATGCCATTGGCAATCCAGGTACCAATACGTAGGTAATTAGCCATTTTATGCTATTTTGTTAATTACTGTGGAGAGCATGTTGAGCACCATGCTGTTCTGGCTTATAAGTTGCGCGAACATTGCTTTAAATTCTGCAAGGAAGTTGGAAATTAGATCATTAATGTTGTTTTGTCCTGTAACTGCTTGTTGATACGTTAGTGTGTTTTGAGGAGTATATGTGCTAGCTGCGTTGTTTGCGTTGCCGGTCCTATTTCTAAGGGGTGGGAAGTTCAGGCTATCCATGGTGGGGGGCACCTGGTGGGTTTGACGTGGGTCATTTGTTACTGCTCTATACGTTGTATTTCTAGATCTCTGGAGATTTTTATATACAGTACACCCTTTATAGTTGGCCGGGTGGCTTCCTTGGCATAGAGCGCATTTTGCTGGAGTGTCTGGAGATTTCTTGCATACAGAAGTGCTATGTGTTGCACCGCATTTAACACAATTATATGGTCTATTGCAGTACGTTTTAGTATGGCCATAATTCTGACAGCGCATACATTGCGGTATATTATTTTTAGTTCTGGGCGGTTCAATGATAACTTTTATGTTACTTAGATACTCTACATCAAATATCTTTTTATTATTCTCGTTTGGCTCCAAATCTACCATAAATAGCGGTAGTGGCAGTTTAGTTGTTCTGTGTCTTATATTTATGATGTTACGTACTTTATGTCCCAGAGCTGCTAGCTCTTCCGTTGTTAGTTTAGTTGGTATAGTGTGGTGAAGGTTGCGAATAGCAATTCTGTATGCCCTTTCTTCCTTAATTTGATAAGTATGGTGCACTATATTCTCGTTTCTAAGGTGTGCCGTAAGTTTCCGATAAGCATCGATAGTTCGGGCATTGACTTTGACCACATTGTTGGCCAGTGCTACTGTATAGTATTGCTCTTTCTCGATAACGTTCGTGAATTCGTTAATCATCTCGTCATAATTATTAACTCCATAAATGTATATCGGTGGAGGTTTGGGGATTTTTGGGGGTGAGTTACTGAGAATTGTTTCAGGGTTGTTATCACTTCTTATTTGCGAGAATATATCAAATCTGTTAGAAGTCAAGGTTTGACTAGCTTGTTGTGAGTTAAGTGTTGTCTGTGAATTTCTTCTCCTTTTCTTAGCAGTCGTTTGCCATCAGTGTTTTGGGGTTGGGTTATTCTGATCGTCATAATTAGGGCAGTCGGTTAAACTTGCATCGTCTTCGTCGTCTTGTTCGTCAGCATTGCCGGTATTTTCAGAATTATATGTTTGTTGGCTTGTAATCGTTTGCATCTCCTGGGGGAATGTATTTGTGTACGGATTTATTGTGTGGGAGGGGGGCGGCAGTAAGGTTTGATTTTGAGGTGCGTTTACAAATTGCGGGGTTGTTTGAAGTCTGAATAGGTCTTGCTGTTGTACATGCAGAAAATTTTGCATGTTGGGAAAGTTAAATGTGTAGCCATAATCTTCTCGAGGGGTTTGAGCATTGAATGTTGTACCGGGTGGACGGGGAGGACCGGGACCGCACCCGTTTCCAATAATTGGAAACATGAGTTAACAGCTTACGTATATTAGAATATGTATGTTTATACGTACAGTTTAATGGATTACAATAATATGCGACTGTTATTATCAATTGTTGACCTCAGGTTCACTTATCAGCGTGCGGCGCACAAGCACTTTCAAAGAAAGTAGAGCGCTACGATGTGTACGCTTTGAAAGTCAAATGACCAGTTTACAAACAATTAAAAGTCAAATAAAGTCGTTTGGGGTAGTAAATATATTTTAACAAACACAATCGGCATAAAAGCTTTATTTTTATAATTTGTAAATTTGAACTCCCTAATTTCTTTTAAATGCATTTTAAAATGTGTACTTGTCGAAAACTAATCGGGGATTACCTTAAGGTATTACTAATCCCTTAACAATAGAACAAATAGATATCAAATCAACCTTCTCGGAAGCTATTATAAAGGTATTTCAATAGACCCCTATAGGTATTTACTGGAAATAAAACTGATTAAAGCATTCTTGAAACTGAAAAATCCAAAACAACGATTTAAACTATTTTTTGTAAATAAAATCAAGAAAATTAATGAAATGAGCATGAGTGCCCTTAAATATGCACACGCATTTATAACCAAACTGTCAAAATATGCATGCATATAAAAATATGCATTTTGTATATATATCAAGCTCTACTTATGACTATCCCAATTCCTACGGTTTTATCTGTTACTGCTGCTGTGTTATTTGTCTTATATCTCCACTGACTATATCTTCTTGTGCTCAGTTTAAGTATATTTAGTTTATTTTCTGTCATTTCATGTTTTATGTTTTCTAGTTTCCAGCATTCAGCATGTTCTTTACTTTCCATTCCTCCATATTTTTGATTTTATTAGTATTCTATCTTTGTTAGTTGTCGCCACCTGGAGGTTCGTTCGGGAGACTTTAGAATATTTGATTTTTGGAGATTCCATCATAATGTTTTGATTTCTTAGGAAAATACTACGATGCAGTGGATTCCCGTCACGTTTCGCGTGATGTCTAATATTGTTTCATGCGTAGGCTAAAGGTATACTTGCTATTGCCCATACACCCACGTTTTTTAATTAACTATCTTAGTTTAGTGTTACAATATTAGTTTTAATTAAACAACTTAAAAAAACAAAGTAAAACGACACATTATTTTATACATTTAGAGTAACATACTACTATGTATCTAGATGCATCTAAAAGAATTAAATGTTATGCAAATATACTTTTATTGTTTGCGAAATTTTGGTGGTTGACCCTAAGTGTGATATTTTTCGGTAAGTGTTTTATTTATGACAAAATCATCTTCTAAGTCCAATTACTTACTTATTTTAACTTAATAATTAAGTAGCAATAGCCAGGCACCATATATTCCTACAATTCATTATCAAACAATTAATTAAATCACTGTCACTATTAAAATTTATTTATATTTACAGGTGGGTCTATTCCGTAAAGTACTTATATCACAACTCAAACTTTGTATATGATCTTTTTTGAAATAACCCGACTCGAGCACACGTGTCGAACGCAAATAGATACCTTGAATTATATCGAACCATCGAAAGCAGTAGTCTGCTCCCTTTTTAAAGCTTTTTGTGGAATAAGTTTAAAGCAAGTGATATACCTTGACATAGTTTTATGTGCTCTGGAAGTAAAAGTAGAGCTAACCACCTTTCCTGTGGCTGGCACAAAATCTTGTACCTTGATGAGTTTTGTACTTGTAATCGTCTTCTGTAACATGCTTTTCCGACGGGTTGTTCTTTTAAACATAATGTGAGGCTTTAGCCTGTCCAGTGGTTTTATAAATAGTAGTTTGGTAATCTACCAACAATAAATAAAATTATTAAAATCACTCTTATTGGATGATTTTGAGAGGAATTTACCTAGTGTTTGGTTTATTCTTTTTACCACTTTGTGTGACTGAAGATATAAAGACGTTTTTCTAATTTTATTAATTTCTAGTAATTACCATACATTTTAGAAAATTGTTAATTTAATTTAAGCTTCTGACCTAAGTGGATTTCCAAGGATATCATAAAACAACTAAAAAAACTCTTGGACTAAGAGTTCAGCAACTGTGGATGCCTTGATTTCTTATCATGGATGTTTTAATTCAATTGACATTCTGAGAATTTCTACATTACACTACCTCGTTATTTCTAGAGAATTTTTTTTAACACACACAATTCACATTTTTAATTTATTTAACACCCAACAAGATCATTTCGAACATTACAAAACCGAGTCTTTTCGATATCTTATCATGCAGACGACACAAAATCAAAAATCAAAAAAATGATCTTAAACTCTTTAACAATATTTTTTCTTTAAGTTTATTATCCAGATTTATTTTTAATTTCTAATCAAGTTTCCTTCCTTACCGTTTATAATCGCCAACTCTACAGTTCTCCACAACTCACAACCCTTTTGGGTACAAAAAATTCGTCCACATTTACTTTTATTTTCTTACAATTCTCCTTTCAACGTCTACTAAATTTTTTGGCTTGTTTTTTTTATAATTATCATTCTTTCTCATGATTTTTTTTAATTTTTGGTTAAACATTAAAATATTTTTTGGGTTTGTCTGAAAAATTTCTTTCTAATTTACCTTTATTCCTAGTAATTTCCTCCTGCTGTTTTCATTTAAAATTTCTAAAACTCAAATATTAGAGAATAGTCTTCGATGTTTATTGTACATAAGTTCTTTTTTTAATTAGAAGTTATACCAATTCAACAAATAATTGTTATACATGGTAGGGTTCAGAGTAAGAGTAACACAACAGAGCAGCATATAGGTAAGTATCACCTAGTTATATTATCTGTTGTTTATGTTGAAATCACCACTGTTTAACTAATAACTGTCAGTTCTCATCACTACTGTTCGTACAAATGTCTTGAAGAAGTTTGCGTTTTAGCCGCGTGTGGATTCCTTTTCGTCCTACTTCGTAATAAGTTGCGCCCGCACTAGTATTAAAATTTAGGTGGAATGTTTTGGTCAGCTTTTTGATGTGTTCTTGAATGGTGTCCATGCCAAGTTCGAGGTGTAATTGTCTGTTTGTTATATACCAGGGTGCATTAACTGCCGTCCTGAGTACTTTGTTTTGCAATATTCCCTCAAATGTGCATCCATATAATACTAGTGGCTATACCAGTGATTTGTGTAGTAAGGCGACGCATTTGGTTTGTAGGGGCAATTTTTTGTTAATCAGTGGGTAGAGTTGTACCAGTCTAATGTGACCCTCTTTATATATTCTGTTAATATGAAAATTCCATGTGAGGTGAGTATCTAGGTAGATACCTAAGTAATTCACGGGGTCTGCAGCATTATTCCATGGTATTAAGTGATTATTAATGTGCAGGGTTGGCAGGTTAGTGATTCATCTAAGAGTAAAAATTTTAGCGGCGCACTTGGAATAGTTAATGATCAGATATCAGGACTTGAACCATCTTGCTAAGGTATTCATTGAGGTTTGGAGTTGTTCAAGAGCCATCGTGAGGTTTTCATTTTTGGTCAGCAGCACGGTGTCATCTGCATATAATGCTAGGTTTGCAAAGGTGTTGGAAATGTCATGAAGGTAGATGTTAAACAGGATAGACTCTAGGATACTTTCTTGTGGAACACCTGTGTTGATAGATCTGGCAGAGGAGATGTCTGCGTGTATTTTTACTGCAAAAGATCTATTTTCGAGGTATGAGAATATCAGTGCTTTTAAATATTCCGATATGTGTGAACGAGAAAGTTTGTATTTGAGCCCTTCGATCCAAGCTCTGTCAAAGGCCTGAGCTAAGTCAATGAATATTACAGCAGTGTATTGTTTTGATTCACAGCCCCACGCTATTAGTTCGACTATGTGTTGCAGCTGATAACAGGTGAAATATCCTTTTTTAAACCCAAACTTTGAACGGAGGATTAATTCCAGTTTGGAAATCTCATCATTGAGTCTGTTATTTATTGCTTTCTCGAAAACCTTGGAAATAGTTGTAAAGAGAGTAATAGGTCGATATCCGTCAAGTTCTTTATTGTTCTTGCCTGGTTTAGAAAACATTGGCATGTTTCCATTTGCCAGGAAAATAACCGACTCTGAGGCAAGCGTTGAAGAGTGATAATAAGTAAGCCAACGCTTTTATTGTGAGGTTTTTGAGTGTGTAGTTGGTTATTTCGTCTTCTCCTGGAGTTTTGTTGCTCAAAATCTTTTTTATTATAGCAGCCAGTTCCGTAGGAGAAATCGGTTTCATGTTACGTCCTGCTATTGGTTGGTGTCTGTTCATTAGGTTGACGTACCCTGTGACATTATGTTTATGCGGAGTAAAAGTTTGTGCTAAGTATTTGGCAAAGGTTTCACATTCATCTTCATGTGTGCACAATATTTTGCCTTGCACGGGAATATATGGAATTTCCTGTTTGCCGTAGAATATTTCTTGTTGTTTTCCAGAGATCTGGGTCGCCCGATTCGTATGTGCTGATATATTTTTGATGTGAATCAATTCTGTATCTCTCTAGCTCATGATTGATACGATAGCTCAGCTTGTTGACTAGTTTTTTTGTGACACGGTTTCTAGAGTGTTGTCATTCCCTGCGAAGTTGGCTTTTTTGCTTTATAAGAGCAATTATGTATAACGGAGGTGTTTTTGGGTTGGTATGTCTGGGATTTTTTTTGATGTGCGTTGCTTCTTTTAAGCTGCATGTTAAGCTTTTTGTGACAATCAACCATTTCGTCTATGCCCTTTCTGGTGTTAAATCCGTTCGGATAATTCTAGTTTGCATCAAGTGTTTCTTAACATTGCTGTTGTATAAATAAGATTATAACCGGCAAGTGAACTGAATCAAGTTCGGTGTTAACATTTTGGAAGATTTGAGTTTGAACATTTTTTTGTATTATTGTGCCCAATATGTCCGGATTGTGATCGGCCGGATATGGGAACTAGGTAGGATTTTCCGGGGCGAAAATTTGAAGGGCATGTTTTTCAGAGTAGGAGTGAAGTTTTAGTTCAGATGGATTATCTTTTTTGCATCCCCAAATTGTACTTTTGGAATTGAGATCTCCGATTAGTAGCGTCGGTTCGCTCGAATCAAAGATCATCTGATTCAAGAAGGTTCTTGTTAGATTGTTGATAAGCCCTTATAACTTTAATGTTAACCGTTATGGTCTTGAGATTAGTGGTTTTAATCAGTGGAAACTTGTGATGCTCAAGTTTACTCTTGACAAGTATAGCCATACTTCCGGTTGCAATTATTGCATTACGGTCCGTACGGTAGCAAAGATATCCGGGGATTTTAAAACGATCATGTATTGTAGAATGTGTCTCAGAGACGCATGCCACGACCACGTTGCAAGCTGGGCTAAAATAGCATTTTTGTTTCAGTTTAGGAGTTTTAAGTATATAAATAATAGTGTTAATATTATTATGGTCCATTAAGGAGTAAAGGTAATAAGTTTGTTAAAATAAATTGTTTGATTTGCCCTAAGTAAGGCTGAATAAAATTGAAAATTGTTTTTAAGATTGTATTCATTTGTGAATCAGACAGGATTTGGAGCGCTCCAGTATTAGCTACAGTAAACTGGACTATTCGTTTTGGGAAGTGGTGGAAAGTTGTTGTTTGGAGGGGGTGCTTGTCTGTTGTTTTCGGTTTTGGAATTGGTAGTTGAGGATTTATTTTTGTTGTACTTGGATTCTTGGAAATATGAGCAGCCACGAAAGTTAGCCGGGTGGTTGCTTTCACATGTAACACAGATTACGACAGCGTTATTATCTTCATCGCAATCAGAATAGAGCATTTTACACACCTTGGTTGTAGTCGGCAGTAATTCTTTGTGTGGCCGTATCGTTGGCATTTGTGTACTGTGGAGTGTTTCCTGAAGTTATTCTTGGCTCAACTGTTACTAGTGTGTGGCATGGAGTGTTAATTTTGTGAATTTCTTTGGCTTTGCCGTAAGAAGTGCTGCGCAGATCGGTATTGATTTTTTATTTTTATTAAGAGGTCTGGTGATCCGTATGAAGATTATATTGGTGGAGTTCTTTTTGAATGTCTGCTTCTGTTAACGAGAGGGGTACATTTTTAATGACAACTGCCACAGTCCGTTCATTTGGATTTTGATAGGTGTGAAAAACTATTTTATTAGTTAGATAATATTTAGCGAGTGTTCTGTAGTCAGCTTCCGAACTTAGGATGACGTTCAGAAAGGTTCCGCTGAGGGCCGTGGTATATTTATCAGTAATGATTTTATTTAGGTCGTCTACTACCTGTTTATAATTTACAGGTCCGTGGAGAAAGATTGGCGGTATCTTGATCTTGTTCATTTATTTTGTGGGTTCTGGAGGTGTTTTACTGCTTCCATTTTTCTTATCGCCGGTGTTGGGATTGATGTTTGCTGGCAGATAATATTTATTTTGCACTAGAAACGCTTAATGGTTCCAAAGGTACCTCTTCTGTAGATCACATGGTGGCGAGAGGTGGTCAACTATTTCTTTTGGTGGTTGATATTGAGCGGCCCCCACAAGGGGAAACTAATTTGTTTTAAATTGTCTTAGATATTGAAAATAATTCATAAAACTTGTAGTATATAAATTCTAAAGCGCCATAAATAGGTCAATGACATCACAAGAGATTAAAAAAATAGTACACAGTAATACAGAAAACAAAATTACTTATTATCAATAACTCATCTAATACTTAAAAATTGATACATTTTATCTTTTATACAATTTTTTGTTTTATTTCAAATATTAATAATTTATTTTTCTTGATAAAAAAGCATAACTTAGTTGTAAAAAATCTTTGTTTAGTTTTTGTAATATAATAAAATGTTTATAAAAATAAAGTGGGTATTATAGCTCCTTGAGGACTTATATATTTAAAAAATTTAACTATTTTATTAAAATATGTACGGCTATATTTATGATATCTAAACACGTAGATGGCTATGAAAATGTCATATTTACATTTTTAACAATTTGGCATTTAATTAGACTTGGTGGTCTACAAAAATTATATAATGTAAGTGTACAGCATTAAAACTATCCCATCTATCAGCGTTACGTGTTTCGTAGATGACAAATGTAACTCCAGAATCGTCTTGTCGTGGCAAATTCAACGTGGATTTCAGCAAAGTGGGCGGCCTTAATAACCACATTCGTTTACTTAAAGAGCTAATCGTGCTTCCGCTTATATATAGCGATTTGTATTCCCAATTTAGCATTAAGGCACCCCGGGGCATACTTTTCTACGGGCCTCCCGGAACCGGCAAAACGTTAGTTGCTAGCGCGTTGGCAAATGAGCTCTCGAAAGAAGGACACGAAAAGGTGCAATTTTTCAGTAGAAAGGGTGCCGACGTTTTGGATAAATGGGTGGGAGAGTCGGAAAAGAAACTAAGAGAGCTGTTTGAAAACGTAAAGTCATTTTCAGGAATAAAAGAATTATCTACCAAACCGTGTATGTACTTGCAGGCTACTAAGCTGCGTCCTTCTATTATATTTTTTGATGAGCTAGACGGATTGGCGCCTCCAAGGTCGCAGAAAAACGATCAAATTCACTGCAGTATAGTTGCAACGCTACTAGCTTTGATGGATGGCCTCAACACAATGCCCGGAGTTGTAGTGATAGGTGCGACAAATCGTGTGGATGCAATTGATACTGCGCTGAGAAGACCGGGCCGTTTCGACAGAGAATTGTACTTTCCCATACCGGGTACAGCTGCGCGAAAAGAAATTTTACAAGTAAGCACGTGTTAGTTTTTTATCAGTTTCGTTTGCCACTATTTATGAAGCTCCTTCTACATATCAAACATAAACTAATGTGTGATAGCCCTTCGCTGTCGAGTTACAGCTAACAGAATATTTTTCTCAGTTCTGCTCCAAGGAAAAGTAAAGTCGTCAATTTTTTAATCTTATATATTTTTGACTTAAAAAGTTTAATAAAATAATAAATACAAATTTTAATCAAGAACCACATTTTCTAAGTTTAACATACAACAGCATTGTTAAATTATAAACAAAAAAATTTAATAGAAGCTGTAGAAATTTTAATTCTACACAATAAGATGATAAATTTAATAGATAAGTGATATAAATTTAAATTCAATTTGCATATAAAACAAAACACAAAAGCATAGGCGAAAGTGGTGTAATCTGTAAATTTACAAAATTATTCAAACAGAAACAGGTCGAAAGCAAAAAACTTTAAAATCACATAGTTTTGTATAAGCTGCATTTTTAATTAACCCTTCTTGAAGCACGTACAAATTCTTTAATTGTATGAAGAAAACTACTTGGCACCTAATACTGTAGGGTGATTACTCTGTTTTACCATAACTGTCGCAACTTTTATTTTTTTTTTATTAAGTAAATTGGCAATCAGAATACATAAAATCCTATAAGCTAATATTCTAAATTTAGTACAGACGTTGTGAGGGTCCGTCCAGGGAGGGGTCCTGAAGGTCGGTAGGCTAACGGTGCTTGAGTTTTCTAATGACTTCGTGGTGTGGAAGTTCATGCAGAAGAGGATTGTCACAGATGGAGAGTTTGTCGAGATGTTTCGTAGTTCTGTCGTGTATTACTGAGTTGAGGAACGGGATGCCAAGGTCGTCGTGTATCATCTGGTTGGTGATGTACCATGTTGCATCGGTGATAGATAGTAGGATTTTGGATTGGCAGCGTTGCATAATAGCGAGGTTTGGTTTGCTAGCACAGCCCCAAAGTTCAATTCTATAGGACCAGATGAATTTCATGATGACCTTATAGCTCAGGAGTTTGTTATTTAAGAATAATGGTAAATGACGACTTACTAACCAGTGAAGGCTTTTGATTCGAAGTTTGATGTGTTTTAATAATGTGTTTCCTCCAGGTGAGCTTATTGTCAAGGTGAAGACTTTATTGTTAAAGATTGTGGTATCTCAATGTTGTTCAAGTGAAGTGGGGAGCGTAGCCCTTTGAGTAAAATGAAAGTCACTTGGATTGATTTAGACTCGTTAACCTTTATTTTTCGGTTCTTAAGCCATTCTTCAAGTTGACTAAGGTGGTTTTGACGTGTTCGAATGCGGTGTTTCAGTCTATATGCCGCGCAAGGATGATTGTGTCATTAGCGAATGCGCTTACAGTTGTGGTCGGGATAGTTGGGAGGTCGGGGGTAAATAACGTATAGAGGAAAGATCCCAGGACGCTTGCCTGTGGAACCCCATATTGAATCGAATACACTGCTGAGACTGCATCGTTAACTCGTGTTCGAAACTGTCTGTCAGGTAGGATTCCAGGAGTTTGTAAAATTGAGGAGGTAAAATTAGTTGTATTTTATATTTGAGTCCTTTGTGCCAAACTTTGTCGAACACCTGGCAAATATCCAGAACAACGGCTATGCAGTAGGCTGATTGCTCGAAGGCCGCATTAATATTATGTGTGATGCGGTGGCACTGTTGTATAGTTGAGTGAAATCGACGGAAGCCAAATTAGTAATCCGGGATTCAGTTAGTTGCCGTGGATTCAGGGTCGATGATTCGTAGCACAAGGTTTTCGAGGAGCTTGGAGATCACTGGTAGTAAACTTATAGGGCGATATGATGTCGCATAACTGGGATCTTTTGCTTTGCTCCACTTTCTTGAATTTCTTTGACCAATACTAAAGTCGGAGTATAGCGTCAAATGTGTATGTTAGAAGCGTTATTCCTTTTCTTGGGAGCTCGTGGAGCAGTTTAGGTGGAATTTGGTCCGACCCCGGTGCTTTATTGAGAATTAATTGTTGGATCTTAAATTTAATTGTTTTCGGTGTGAGTAGTGGAATGGGAGGAGGGGGTATTTTAGGTGGTGGTTGAAGGTCAAGGAGTTCAACATCGGGTAGATCATCGTGTGATTGAAATACTCCGGATAAGTGGAGTGCAAAAAATTTTGCCTTTTTTATCGCTCTTGGTCCATCCAAGTGCTAGAGGGAGTTTCCGTATTATGGGATAGTGGGGATAGAAGTTTGGGTTTAAGGTTGAGAAATAGCTGTTAAATGAGTCATCCCTCAGGGTTTTGAGTTTTGCCTGCAGCTGAGTACCAAGGTTGTTTCGTTTTATCTGATGGATGATGGCTCTTTTGCCATTGAGCTCTGGCTTTTCTCTTTTGAGCAACTAGGAGTTTAATTTTTAGGAAAATATTGGTGGATGTTGGAGTTTTTCTGTGCCTTGGACAGCTAGCTGCGCTGCTGATATTAGCAGAATATTAAAGTTGTTTGCGGCAGCTTTTACTTCGAGTGAATATTTCAGGCTAACTTTCGGGTCGATGCTTTTGTACTAGTGTGTTGTGGCGTTGTGAATCCTTTTGGGGAAGTCTTTGAGTAGAACAGTTGCACTGATAGTTCCTAGGATTGCGGTGTGATTAGATGATAAGAGATGTTTGTGTAATTTGGTGGTATGCTGTTAATGATAAAGACTCTAATAGGTTTGGGGTTTTGTTGAGGTCTGATGGCCAGTATGTTGGGATCTCGGTTGATAGGTAGACGTATTTGGTGTCTTGTGTAACTTTGTACAACCTTTAAATTTGAGCTACAGCGTGAGGACGAGTGTTATTCTGTAAAAACCCAATTTATTACAGCCGTAGCCAAAAGTATGAAGCTTTTCTGCTTGTGTATTATTTTAATATTTAAAGAGAAAAGACGCATCTATTGTTATTATTATATTTCCGTAGCTATAAATCAAAATATAAATGTTTTATGCTTTTATATAAACTACAATACAATACACCTCAATAAAAAATGTATGTTTTAAATAACAAAAATTTCTTTTAGTTCCAGCACATACCTTGTTATTGCCAATATGCAAATTAAGTTTAAAATGTAGATTATGATATAGTCAAAATACCTACAAAAGAGAACTTGCCGCGCAGGAACTTTTGCGGATTAATTTTTATATGTACGGGGCAAGACTTAGATTGTAATCGCGAATTATATTAAATGTTTTCGCTAGGCTATTCAAAACAATATAAAATGTATTAAAGGTACTAGACCACATGCAAATCGAAAGAGAACATTCAAAAAAGGATAACTTCTGAACGCAAAGACCAAAAATTGATTTAGAAGTCTCTTACAAACCGAAAAACCTCAATTGAACTCGCTGTCACAATATCTATAAAAATTGGCCGCTCTCTTAGTGCTAGGACCACGAGAAAAATACTCTGAAAAACAGACTTGAAAGGCTGTAAGGCCAGGAAAATACAAATTAAAGTGGGCTTTACAACACTATTACTTAAAAAAGGAAGATTGCGCAAATGTTCTATAGCCTAACAAATTTAACTTTGAGATAAATTTAATCAGGCACTTTACTATTATTTTCAATGTTTAAATCATAACGATGGCTTTGTTCGGGTATATAGATGTGTAATAATATAATGTTTAATTCTGACAATTGCTCCGGTGTCTGGCACCCCTGGCGTTAGTTACATGTGGCGACGAGTGAATGAAGATACCTTCCCAACTGTATACAGTCAAACACACATAGAAAGAGCGAGAGAGAGCAGCATAATTATCTAGGAGAAAGAGTTATTTGTGAATGATGCATAAAACACTGAATAATATATTGTTGTGCTGGACATGGTTCTGCACCCATCTTATACAAATTCTTTTGTTGATACTAACACGGATAATATCAAATTTCAGCAAGTTAATGTGACCTGCCACAAATCTGCAATTAGCATACAGACGTTTTAAAGCAATCAAGAACAAACCTAATCGCCAAGATGTAAACTCTCTTGAGTATCTCTGAGGCACATTAAAATAGAAGATAAGGAAGCATAACCCAACATCAAAATTTTTTTATGGAAATAATGAAATACAGTTACTCCTAAAGTATGTTGAAAGTTAATTGGGGATTTTCCCAAAAGAATAAATGCCGTTATTAAATCAAAAAGTAGATTAATAGAACAATAAGTAATATCTAATAAATGGTAAAGCAAAACTGATATTCTTTTTTTCCAACACGCACAAATGAATTCTAGAGAGTGATTTATACTTTTGGCTACGGTTATACTAACCAGCAACTGACGTCTTTTGTTTTAATTATTGTAAATTCATTGTGTTTTGTCGACATTAGAACTTCTTTTACTTTCACTTTGTTTTTCTTCGATCAATTTACTATAAAGCCGCTTTCGGACGATCAAAGTTTGTGCACTTTTATCTATTTAGGAATAGGGTATGTTTTTTACACTTTACCGTCATTAATGCAGAGTGATGTAATAGGCAAGGTACTTGATTATTATGTAAACGACTTCGTGTTTAAAACCTGACTTTTGTACCTCTTAGTTGTACCTTATTTTTGGTATATTACCCTTTACATAGTACTCGCTTGAGTTTCGTAGCGCAAGATTCAAAATGTATTGATAAGCTACTTAATGTCGTCGGTCAGCTGGCGTACCAGATAAGTAACAATTAATTCTTTTATTTTTTCTTGTTATTGTTAAAGATTAGTTATTTTAAAATCTAAAATTAAATTTGATACCAGAATACTACACCGGCGATCAATATCAAGGCATAATACCAGAATCTACTTTTAATGCTATGCCTTTACCAAGAAAACGTTAATTACTATCCACAAAGTCCCGTAGTTGGACCATCAGGGTTATCTCAACAAGCATAGCTTTTAAACAATTTCCAATTCTACCAAAATCCTTCCCCATCGGTAATTACCAGTAACAGTTCCTACAACCTACAACTTAACACAAAGTTTCCCAGTTAACCGCGGGCAAATACCCAAAATCAAAATTATACAGACAGAAGTGTATACCGTGTCAAAAGATAGAACAACTAAAAAACTTAGTTGTGAAGAAATGCGTGGGGTTAAGCATAAAAAAGCAACACTAGTTTACTCTAAGAAACAAGTTAATTCTAACAAGTTAATTAAAATGTAATTGGACGAGATTACAATGCTAAAACACTACATGGAAGTAATACCATTTAATATGAAAAATCTAATCTCCAAGAATAGGAAAGTTAGAGCAAGGTGGAAACTAACGCATTCTCATGATGACAAATGAAAACTAAATAATATTATTAAGGAGCTAAACCACATTCTTCAAAAACTCAAGAATGAATTATTCAGGAATACTTAAGCAAACTTAACCCCGTACAAGCTACTCGCTGTAGAAGACAATAAAAATTTTTTAAAAGACCGCAGACTATAACAGTGCTTGTAAAAGTTGGAGATGGCATTTGGCTAAGAAGTACTGTATGATATAAATACCACTCCTGAAGATAACAACGCCGTTCAACAAACTGTCGTTTCAAATATGCCTACCACTTAAGCATATTACTAGTGGAGAAATCAAGAGAATTCTCCACAAATAAATAAATCCAAAGAAGGCTCCAGGGTTTGACCTAATCATAGGCAAAGTTCTCAAAGAAATCTCTCAAAAATGTATTAAAGCCATTAAGTATATATTTAAAGCAATTTTAAGAGAGGAATACTTTCCCTGACAGTGGAAAGTGGCCTAGACCATAATGATGTTCAAATCTAGAAAAAATCCTATAGTTACAATTCTATCAGCGTGTAAGCCTCCTGTCTCTTTTATAGAAAATCTTTAAGAAGTTGAAACGACTGTAATCGATTCTAGACGAAAAACCGGAGCAAGTGCACCGAATTATTAAACGAGTTACGCATGACTTGGAGACCAAGCGATACTTCTCTGCAGTGTTTTTAGATATACATCAACCTTTTGCTACAGCTTAGCATAAAGATCTGTGCTACAAAATGAAATTAATGCTTCCACTTGAATCTTATAACCTAACCTCCTTCTTAGGCGGTAGTCCGTTGTACATAAAATACCAAGATGCATTTACTGACTTGCTTCCATTGTCATCTGGAATCTCTAAAGGGAGCGTTCTAGGACCGATATTATCAGATATACTACATCTGTATCTGAAACAATGCTCACAGCCACTTTTGGGGACGATACTGCTTTCTTCACTACACAAACACTGCAAACACATCTAAATAACATAGAAATCTGGCTACAAAAATGGGAAATTAAAGCGAATACAGACACATCCGTATATGCCGCTTCAGTAACCCTCAACGGCCAGCAAATACTTCAAGCGAATGAAGCTAAATACCTTGTTGTTCATCTAGATAGAAAAATGACATGGAGCACACACATATTTAGCAAACGCTAACAACTCGGGTTCAAATTCAGAACAATGTATTGGATGCTTGAAAAACTCCCTCCAATAACGATAGAAAGTAAACCACTCATATATAAAACCATGTTGAAACCGATCTGAACCTACGGAATAGAGCTATGGGGTACAGCTAGTAACTCAAATTTGAAAATCCCCCAAAGGTTCCAAAACAAAATGCTTTGAATTATAGTTGACTCACCATGGTATGTAGGTATGTAGACAAGGACATGTATTTTTTCTGGTTGTAAAGATAATTTGTGATGATTGTCTTTCCTTGATCTTCATACGTCACTTTTTAAACTATAGCTGCAATATATCCAAATGGATTTGGAGATTGTTGGATACCACACCAGGTCAAGGTATGATGCTAATTCGGTCATGTTGTAGTAATTGTTCTTCTGGCAGATCAGCAGTATACAAAAATACAATATTGTCTCAAATACACTCTCCTGTGGAACACCAGGGTTAATAGAAAATAATGTTGCTTGATAAACTTCAAGCCTAACGGGAAGGTCGGCAAAATATTATTCGAGAAATTGGTAACAATATGAGAGAAATTTGCTCTTAGTTTTAAAGAGCAATCCATCGTTCCATAGCTTATTAAAAGCTTGTTTTGCATCTAAATATATAGCTGAGCTTTCTCTTGTGTCTCAAAATCTTTAAAAATCCTGTTTACGAATAAATAAATTTTTCAGTGGTAGCATGTTGTTGAAATCCAAATTGGTGATTAGGAGTTAAGTTATTATTTAGTAGTATAGGTGTAAATCTGTTTAATAGCAGTTCCTCAAGCACTTCTAATAGTACTGGAAGCAAAATATTAGATTTGTATGATTCCCAATTTCCTTTGGGCTTTCCAAGTTACTATAATCATACTAACTTTCTATTACAGAAACATGTATTGCGTTGAATAGATAGGTAATACACCTGTAACTTTTATTTAAAAGTTCCTTTAAGACTTTTCCAATGATTAAGTCAGACGCTTTCCGTATATTTATTTTTTCTAAAGATTTTCGTTTTTGTCTCATATACCTTTAACTGCTTCATTTGTAGGTTCATCTGGCAGAGCACTTTAAGAAACAATTTTATTCAGCTTTTTTCTTTAATTGGGGTTTCAGATAACTATGGTTTACGAACCTTAGTTATATGGTTTGCAATGTCTATGGGCCATAATGATTTTTAGTTGTATAAATTATATATCCTGAAACTCTTGAATAATTTTTTTATCTGTGAAGATTGAATGTTTATTTCATCTCTGTTTTATCAGCCCACTGGCATGCTATTTGATCAATCTAATATGATATGCCATTATCGGTTTTTAGTAAACTTAATGTAGTTCACATTTACTACATTAATCTCTTCATCATTTTCTTAGACACTTTTATACACCCCGATGAGCCATTTGATGAAATTTGTTGTGGTTAAAATATATGATTGGGGATTACAGGTAAGTTACGTCTTAATATCTGGGCGTGTTTGAATTTGTTGTGTTAGGTTTTGGGTATTATCTTCAACTCGCTTCTTTTCTTTTGTCGAGTATGTTCTTTAGTGGATCTCGTTGTATACAGTATAGCTCCTACAGTTTTCTGGGCGATTCCCGTTACAGCTTACACATCTTACGACATTATTTCTTGGCACTGAAATATCGATAGATTTTCAATGCATTTAACATATCTTCTACTATAAGAACTTGTATGGCGAAAGCGCTGATATTTGGCGCATTATGAAATTTAACGTTTAACTAGAGGGTAGTTTAATTTCCACTACTGAGTGATCTGGTCTGTTACTATATTAACACATCACTTAATAAGTCCCGGGCCTAAGTAATAAAACAACAATTTTTTGCAAAAATTCTTCTTTATTCATCAAAATAGTCTTCTTTTTCGGCGATACAATTATGCCAATGCTTCTCTAACTTTTCGATGCCGCCCTTGTAAAATGATTTATCTTTGCCTTCAAAATAGGCTTCAATTTCGGCGATGACTTTCTCATCCCAGCCAAATCTCTTGCCACGGATCATCTTTTTGAGTTCGGCAAAGAAGTGGTAATCGCTGGAGGCCATATCTGAACTATACGGTGGGTGTGGAAGCAATTCAAAGCCCAATTTGTGCATTTTTGACCTTGATTTGAGCAACTTGTGATACAGTGCGTTGGCTGGGTGAAACAATTTTTACTTTCCTTATCCTATAATAAGGAAAGTAATCGGCGGAAATTTGACCTACCCAGTTTTTCACATTTCTGGACGAAATATAGCCCCAGGACACCAAAAAAGTTGGTTTTAGCCATTGGTCCGTGTGTGTGTGTGTGTGTACACACACACATATATATATACAATTTACTGTTGACCAATGTATTTTTAAACACTCACTTATTCTCGTTGGAAGATAGTTTATGATATCACGGTTGAAATTGTCTAGGTCTTTGTATTTAAGTAAGCGTGGTATGGTTTATATAACACTAAATCTTATACAGATACTTAACAATATTATTTAGCGATAAGTAGAATGCCCTTTACGGCAGAATTTGTTTTACTACTTTGGATTATCAACTTTTACTTAGTGTCTATTTTATTCTGACACCTTGATGTATTATAGGTACGTATAAAAATAAATAGTAGAATAATTAAACATTCTTTTTCTAATTTAGATTTCTCTCCTATCGGAGACTGGAGATCATTACGGCAACTTTAATTTTGTTAAAAATTCTTCTGAATAATTCCTCGGAGCTGCAGTTAAACCACTCCCGTAGGTTTTCCAACCAGCCTCTTTTCCTAACACTTTGCTTTCCCATTATTTTGCCTTGCATAATGTTTCTTAATAGTTTGTATTTTCCCCTCTCATAACTTGTCCCAGATACTCAAGTTTGCGTCTCTTAATAGTTGTCATGACCTCATAGTTTTTCTCTAATCGTTGTAATATCTTTACTTTTGTTAACCTTTTTGTCTACGAAACCCTAAGCATCCTCCTGTAACGCCACATCTCAAACGCCTCAACTTTTCTGATGTGAATCTGTTTTATAGTCCACGCCTCTATTCTTAGTTTTAAATTATTATTGATGTCTCGACTACAAAGGAATTTTTTTCATTTTATTAAAGACATTCCTGGTGATTTCAATTCGGGTTCTAATTTCTTTCTTTTTGATCCTTTCAATATATACATTATTAATATTGAGAGTATCCCTGTTGTTTTGATTGTTTGTTATTATCATAAATTTTGTTTTATTCAGATTTATCTTTATACCGTAGTCGTTGCAGTGTAAATTGGTATTGTCGACGAGATGTTTCAGATCTTCTAAGTTGATTGCTATTATCTTCGTACCGCCCGCGCATCTCAAGTTATTCACTATTTCTCCGTTAATTACACTATCTCTCTGTCCTCCTTGTAGTGTTATTTGCAGATTCTTTTACTAGGCAAATTAAATAGCAGAGGAAACAGCTTACAACCCTGGCATATACCACGACGTATTTCTATTTTCCCAATCAATTTGTCCTCAAATTTGATCCTAGCTTTTTGGTTCCAGTACAGTGCTAAAATAAATTTAACGTCTCTGTTGTTCAAATATTTATTGATAAATATTTTTCTTAGTTATTTATGTCTGACTTTATCGAATGCTTTTTCTAAATCGATGAAACAGACATACACTTTTAGCCCGAAGAAGACTTCTCTGCTACCTAAACCTTTTCTAAAGCCCATTTGTGTGTCACTTATTTCTGATTCTAGTTTTTGTATACACTATTATGTGTTATTCTGAGAAAGATTTTAAGTACGGCTCATTAGCGCTATTGTTCTATGTTTACTACATTCTTTTATATTTGGTCTCTTCAGAGTATTTATAAAAGTGAAGATTAACCATTCCGTAGATATTTCACCAGTTATGTAAATGTTGTAAAGGTCTAGGAGAATTTTTTTTCGTCTATTAATGTTAATAGTTCTACTAGAATTTCATCGAGGCCACTAGCTTTATTATTTTTAACTTTTGTAAAGCGTGCCTAATCTCTTCTTTAATTATTATCGAACCATCATCACTTTCCATTTTTTCATAATCCATCTGATTATCGTTTCCTCTGTTTTCATCTTTAAATAAACTTTATCATCTCTTAGCATACCTACTTTCTTTTTTCTTGTTCCCGTTATTTCTTTGATTTTTTTGTGTTAAAAGTGTCGTATTTTTTTGGCATGCTTCTCTTGACACTCTTCTCTTTTGTCCTAAGAATGAGAAATCGCTCTTAAAAATAGATGAATTAAATATAATCAACAATATGGAAATGCAGAAAGCAACTGGAAAACACTGCATTAAAGATCCGAAATAGATGTCTCTAGTAAAATTGTTATAGCAAAGCTAAAGATAAATTATAATTATGCGATCGAATCATAAAAATTGTTAATCAACGAAAAAATGAGTAAAACATTAGCATTTATATTAATTATAGTAATAACCCTTGAATATCCTCGTTAAATACTGTCCTCGCTTGCGGTAGACTACATATAGCTCTTGCAAAATGAACATTAAATATGCCCGGCAACCAGTCTACAAAACTCTGGGTGACTAGAAATACACAAAATTTCAAAGATAAAGAATAAAAAAATTATCTTCCAGTTTCACCCTAAAAGGCATTGTAACGATAGATTTTGTACTGACATAAAAGGGAAGGTCAAAAATTGGACCATTTTAAAACTACT